>PVHX01000360.1:203896-218184 GCA_004024805.1 Geosciurus inauris | reverse complement strand
ACATATTCTTTATGATGATAATTAGCATTGCTTGGGATCCACAGCAGAGCAGTCACCTAAGATCCACCATATTAATCTAACTTAAATCAATGAGTGATTACCATAGAACCCACCCAGAAGATGGGAGCAGGCAGCCAAATAGCACAGCTAAATAACTTTATATATTTTTTGTTTGGAAGTGACTTTTTTGGCAAAAGTAATATGCTTGATAGAGTAAGAGGATTTTAGCAGCACCAATATTATACATTTATCAAGGGTCAAGATTGTCCAATCCCTTTGAATCCAAGTAGAATTTTACTACTTCTTTCTTCTCCTGATCATGAAGCAATGTGTCCTTTTACAATCAGGCCAATGGCAACTAAGCAATATCTATCTATGGCAGAAGAATATGAGGATAAAAATCTTATATCAAATTTAATCCCATCATCTACAGATAATCACTCTAAATATTTTGCTAAGTCTTTTTCAGTTCATAGGAATGTGTGTATAAATATATGTAAATATAAAAATATATATGCATATGTATATACATACACACAAATAACCTTTATATCAGAGGTACTTCCTACGTTGTTTTTCAAAAATTTATTTTTAATAGTTGCATTATATTCTAAGATTTACTATTATTTATTCAAGCATTTTTCTATTTTTGTACATTTCAGTTGTTTTCAGCTTTTGAACATCCTTGTGCATAAATATTTGTCCTTATCTTTGATTACTTCCTTAGGATAAAGTCCTGGAAATGGAACTATGAGGTCAAAGGTTACAATCCTTCTTAAGGCTCCTGATGACTGTGGGTCCCGTTTTACCCCAGGACATTTGCTGCTGTTTATTCCCACCATCTGGATGTAAGAGGGCCTGACTTACCGAAATCATTTCAGCATTGACTATTATTCTTTTCTTACCAAGTAGAAATTGAATGTTCTCTGGTCTCTATAGCTACATGGAGTGCTCTGCTTAGTACCTGGTCACCTCAAGAACATACTGTGGCTATTTCAACACACGTCATTGTGACCATCCTCAGTCTAAAAGCTAACAAGAGCAGACACAGCTATCTAAGAGGTGCCTTGCATAAGCCCATGCCTTACATTGTTATTAATGAGCAAAGTCAGGCTGATACGAGTTTGTTATGTTTAGACATACTCAGCATCCCAGACGATGCTGTTTGGTCCCCAGGGTTGATAAGTTGGGTCTCTTTCCCAGAATGTTAATGTCTAACAATGTCTAACAGTAAAGGGAACTCCAAGCGTGAAAACTGCACTTCATGGGCCTCGTGCAGTTTTCCTGCTGACAGAAAATTGATTGACTGAATATAAATCACTCTGACTTGAGTGATTCTGTCCACTCAGGATGAATTGAGGAGAAATCACCAGAAGGAAATTGGCCTCTGAGGTGTGAGAGCATTGGATTATTGCCGTCAGGAACGATGCTTGTCAGAAGCATTGTTTTTGCCTTATTTTGGATCGTATGTTTTTCGGAGCAACACTGAGTTGCTCTAAGATTTAGACCTACCTTTCTCTAGGGATACACGTGCTTTCTCTTTCCTTTTCCATTTTTAGTAACCCACGAACAACACATTTGTAATGGTTAAGAATGCTTAGTTTATTTTGCTACATTATCAATTTTTCACCAAATTTCTTATATGCTTAATAATGTCACAGAAATTAATCAGATCATTTACTTACTGGAGCTAAATAAAATCAACAAAGTTTTGCCATTATGGAGCTTACACTGTGGTGTAAAAGACAGTAGAGAAGCCTGAGGTACCTCCCAAGCTAATGATAGCTTTGGAGAAAGAGTAGGGGAAACTGTAGGGAGGGTATAGAGTGAGGGGGGGTGTACTATTTTATATGGCAAGGTCAGGAGAGGTCTCCTTGAAGGTTACATCTGAACAGACCTGAAGGCTTTTGGATTTGGAGGTAAACGACCTACCAGGTGTGGGGAAAAACACATGCCCAGGTCCTTAAGCAGTGGCTTGCTGGGTCTCCTCCAGGAACAACAGGAAGGTGGTCAGAATGAGCGAGGAGGATCTGGAGGAGAGGTGGCAGAGCTCAAGGTAGGTAGGACTAGTTGGCCTTCATAGGGACTTTTGCTTTGACTCTGCATGAAAAATAGGTCACAGAGGATTTTGAACAGAAGTGACATCATCTGACTTTGATTTTCACTGGCAGCAGAGGCAGTTTTTCCATAGACACAGGAGGGAAGGGTGAGCATGTGGGCACAGGTGCAGAGGTCAGAAGATGAGAGATGGGAGCACGTGGAAGGCCCATCTGATAGTCCCTGCTTCTTGGAGAAGCTGAAAACCAAGTCACTGGCTGGGAATGAGGTTGGGAAGGAGGGAAGGAGTGTTTAGGGAAGGAAAGGAAAGGAGAGGGCCCGGGGACTGGGAGATTACATGGACAGAGAAATGCAGGACGACTGAAAGTTGATATGATCACTAGGGCCTTGATTACAGGTGATTTGAGTAAAAGATTATATATAAAATTTATTCTTAAAATTAATTTTAAATTTTCCTTTAGTCAGTTGCTTCCCCAGCCGTCAACCTGTAACCCTCAGCTGACTTTCTTTGCCAGTGTTGGTACATTACAACTTTAAGAGTTTGGTTGTAACAACTAAAATCTTGGACCAATGGAGCCGGAAAGGGCCTTAGAAATCATCAGTTCTATCCTTCATTTTACAGATAAGAGTCAGACAGACACCCACCCAGCAGATAAATTGACCTCCCCAAGGGACATAACTCATGGCTTATACAGCTGATCTCAATCGTCTCCTGATTCCCAGCCCAGTGCTCTTTATACTACAACAAATAGCTTATTATTTTTTCTAAAAATGAATTTTAAAAGAACATTATCTTACTAATGTTGGTTATTTTAAAGTGCCATATTCTGATGGAATCTAAATGGTTAACATTTCAAAGATGAAGTTCCATCAGATTTTTTTAAAGATTTTATTTAGGTTTGTAAAACCCATAAGCACTTATTATTTAATCTTTTAGGTTAAATTCAGATATAAAACAGATTGCATCACCATCATCAGAAATTTGGGCAAGTTACCTCACTCTTTCACAGAGTATGTTTTTACTTAACTTGTTTTTATTCATCTTCTCTTTTTCCTTGTTTTTCATATGTGATTTAAATGTTTTCCACGTTTATTTCTAGTGGGTAAAGTGTGGTCCATGTGGTATCATTGCATAACACCCCCACCCCTGGATAATTGCCCTCCTTATTTTTAGGAAGCAGAAAATAGCCTATTGTTTTATAATTAGTCAATGGTGCCCACCCAAATATGATTATTACAGCAAGAACTTCTGCTTCTCTCTTTTAGGGGAAGGAATGAGAATAGGGAGCAGGAGGAAGGATATTTTGGTCATTTTCTAGGGTTCAGAAATACTTGCAAAAGCTTAGGATTCATGTTTTTTTCAAGTTCTCTATGAGATTTTTCAAAAAATTCATACAAATCCAGTTTAAAACTAAAATAATGAGAAGTATAGGTTTTATTTCACTTATCTTCTGACTATATCCTCTTACTCATCTCTACCACAATTCACTTATTTTGTTGAGTACAAAGAATATTCAGAGTACTCGTGATTAAAGAGCTCAGGAATTGCAGCTAAATAAAAATCTTAATGTGCTGGAGTTTTGAAAATTTGCATAAAGATTTTAAAGACTTTTAAAAAATTCATACTATAATAATATGCAGTTTGTTCAGTTCTTCTGAATCATCTTGAACCTTAAAAAATGAAAATGTTAGCACAGGATAGATAAGATTTTCCTGCTTTCTGCTCCTGTATGATCCAGAAGTTGTAACCAAAAAGCTGAATTTGTGACAGTAGATTTATTTCCATGGCAACTGACTGTAATGTTACAAACATGAGATTATTGGCTAGTTCAACATTAAGGTTAAGGAAGATTCCTGTTAGAACAGGATCATCCAAAACCAATGCCAAGGGGAATATTATCAGAGCTGCTTCCAGCAGTGTGTCCTTTTCAAAAAAGTTCTCATTATTTCCAGAGCTTTGTCTTAACTTGATGGTTTTTGGCTTTTTGTTATTGTTGTTTCATATTTTAGTTTTGTTTATTTATTTCCCCACCCCAGGTAACTGGGTTAAAAAAAAAAAAATGATTATTTTTAGCTTTAGGAAAAAACTCAGTCTCCACCTTCGTTTAATTCTTCCTTCATAAATAAGACTTATGTTGGAACTTCAGTCAAAAACATCTGTACTTTGTGCTGGACAAACATCTGCCTTCCTGCAAGAGCTGCTGTCCTGATGTTAGATAAACCCATGTTTCTTCTAAAGTCCCTCACAGAAGGTACTGGGAAAGAGAAGCCAGCTCATTCTTTAACCCAGAGCGCCTCTTTGTGGCCAGATTAGGTTACTGCACAAGGAAGTCAAAGCTTCCAAACTGTTCACCAATTTACTCTCCATTCCTCCCCCCACCAACTTTAATAAGTTTTTAAAAGCAGAGTGTATTTTAATATATGTTCTGCTTGACAGTGTAGTCTGAACACCAAGTTTGGAGCACGTGGAGCTGTGTTACCACTCTGGAACATACCCAGGGCTTGGGGACTATTTTTCTAATGGTGATGGGAGACACGTGCTGATCTGCCTGCATCTTATCTGACCCACCCCATGTTGACCACATGCACATGAGAGATGTGGCCGCTCTGGGGAAGCCCACTTGGCTGTCCTGCTGCCTCTTCAAAAGGTTGGGCTAGTTCTGACTTTTTATTAAACTCCCTTACTATAAATTCCTTCAGGACAGAACTGTTGTCTTTCTCACCTCTGTATTCCCAATGCACATCCCAGTACATGGCACATAGTAGGTCCCCAGTGAATGCTGGGTGAATGATGGGTGTTTAAGGACCAAAGATGGTAGGTCAGATACCTAACATCTGTAATCATGGCCTGTGTCCTGACCATCTGAGCATATGGTTAGTTTTTATACTGTGTTTTTCTGTGTTTACGCTTAAAATTGCCTTAAATATAGTGAACTTTGCTTAATGAGAAACTGAGGTAGCAAATAGCAGACCCTGTAACAAATCTGGACATTTTAACATAGTTCTTCTCTTCTCCCTCCTGACTTTCTGACTTTTGGTTTATTTTGCTAAATCATTAGCTTGTAATGTCTACTTTTTATTCAAAACATCTGCCGTCCAGGGGGCTGGGGTTGTGGCTCAGTGGTAGAGTGCTTGCCTAGCATGTGTGAGGCACTGGGTTTGATTCTCAGCACCACATATAAATAAAATAAAGGTCCATTGAAATATTTTTTAAAAATCTGCCATCCAGTAGTACACCTGTAATATTTCCTAGAGGATACTATTGGCTCAGAGCAAAAATAGGCCTGTGTACCCAAACAGCAAGGAGTGCTGAGCTATGCCCATTTTCACAGAATAGGAATCCCTAATCATGTTTGATTGCCCCTTTACCATCCACAAAAAATATGTTGTGTAGGATATTTTTTAAGATTTTTATGTTTTTAAAAAGTTTTATTAGTGCATTATAGTAGATATACATAATAGTTGGGTTCCCTTTGGTGTAATCATACATGCATAAAATTTAATTTGCTCCATTTCAGTTCACAATGCCTCCTCTTTCTGTACCCAAGATACTTTTTTTAAAAAAGACATATTTACCTATGTTTTGAGAATTGAACTGTATCCCACAAAACTCATGTATTCAATAAACGTTTATTCATCTCCTTCTATGTGCTTGGCACTGTTCTAGGGTTGTGAAAGTGGATTGTGAAAAAGTGGATTGTTCTAGGGTTGTGAAAGTTCTGCACCTCCAGGAGACTTGAGGGCTCCCTGCTGCAATGGGATCAGTGCCTCAGGGGAGCAACATGCACACAGAGGGCTGAGTGTGCACATGGGGAGAGCAGTCGTGTGAGGTGCTTGATAAATGCTGCATGTTGAATTTGGGGCCTTCCCAAAGTAAGTGGATCATCTGTGTGCTGCAGAGCTGAACTGAGAATAGTGTCTGGGGTGACAGGAGA
The DNA here is from genome assembly GCA_004024805.1 of Geosciurus inauris. Classification (NCBI taxonomy): domain Eukaryota; kingdom Metazoa; phylum Chordata; class Mammalia; order Rodentia; family Sciuridae; genus Geosciurus; species Geosciurus inauris. The sequence continues at coordinate 212,191 of PVHX01000360.1, read as the reverse complement.
ATAGCTACAAAATAATGTTACATACCAAGCTAAAAATGTTAACTTGGGCAAGGATAGGAAGGAACGCTTGGATTTTAGGTGTGGCCAGTAGAAACCAGACACTGGCTGTAATTCCTTTCTTACCTCCTCTAAAATGGATTACTGACATTGATTTTATAAAAATTCTGACACTTTCTTCTCCAGACCTTTAACAAACTATTCCCTCTGCCTGCAGCTTCGCTGCCAGTCTGTCCACAGACCCACTCCTCCTTTCATCCTGGAGGAAGCCTTTTCTCTCACAGTGGCCTGTGCTTCTGCATCATGGCATTTACCATACTATAATGTGACGCAGTGTGTCCCTAATCTCCCCTATACATGGAAAAGGAGATGTGTCTATTTTTCTCCAGGGCCTTTCTCCTCACCCTTGCTTGGTACCTCAGATCTTAGCAAAAATGTGTTGATCAAATTAGATAATTAATGTAATTGCCATCAGCTCTGTGATACAGCATCTCTGTATGTCACTTCAAAATACCAGATATTTTTCATTGCGCCTTTTTATTTTCTGCTGAAGGAAGAGAAAAGCACTTCCCATATGGATGAGAGGAATAGTCACTGTGTAGAACTCACAGTATCTTTTCTTCAGTGGTAAACATTGAAGCTTTCTTGGAATATAAATAAGTGTATTCTCTTAAATAAAAAGGAAGATATACAGTCCACGATCTTCCCTGGAGCCTTTTTCCTATTTATAAATGAGAGCTGAGTCTGAAGATCATAGAGGATCCTCCAGCAAAAGTCATCGTCAAGAGCCACATTACAAACATTTATCACTGCCAAGATCCCACTAATGTTAATTAAGATTCTATAGAATATTCAAGTTGTCTAAAAGAAAAAGTGAAGAGACTGTCTTCCCAACAGACTTTAATGCACAAGAATTTTATTGAGTAACTGAAATAATGAGATACAAAAAAAAAAACAAGCCATAAGGAAAAAGCTCAAATAGTAAAAAGGGAAATATACCCACTACTGTTGGAATTTCAAGAAGGAAAGGGAGACTTGGCCACAAGGGTACAAGTGGACATTTGAAGTGAAAGAGTTATTTAAAGAGTTCCACTACTTGTTCACACAGGTTAGGGCCCATGAATTTGCAGGGGAAAACTCGTCTAATAAGAGAATTAAGGCCATAAAACTAGCACTGCTGTATTTACAAGCCATACTTGGATAGATGCTGTGGACTAACAGTTTGACGTGGCATCTTTTGAAATTTAGTGAAAAGGAGTCCCAGGAAGATGGTGAAAGGTGGGAAGAAGGGTTCATTCTTAACAGGTTTTCTTTCCTCGTGTCTGAGATGGCTATTTTTCTGGAGTTTCCAAGAGTTCTCAGAGGCAGAAGCGCAACGCACGTTGTCGGCGAGGCTGCCATTTGGAAGCGGTGCGGGAGCGCCGCAGCCTCCTTCCTACGCAGTCGTCTCAGTGTGGCGTAGTGCAGTCCAGCCAGGGCCCCTTCCTGTCATAAATAAGATTACTTTCATTTCACTTGTGGAGTGTGCTATTCCTCAGAGTAATGAATTTCCTCTGTGCCTTTGAGTACATAAACATGGTTTTCATTAGCTTTTTCTCTTTAAAAAAAAAAAAAAGGAGAAAAAGAAGAGGGAGGGAGAAGAGAGAATCTGAGCAAAATTAATAAGATGTCAATTAACTCCATAAATGCAGATGCCTTTTTTGCCAACTGGCTGGAACGTGCCTGTGAGCAGTATCAGAAAAACACAAGTTCATCTCTTCTGATATGCTAAGAAAGTGAAGCAGGGTAGAGAGGGACATAGGCTCTATCCTCTGTGAACAAAGAAATGAAAGAAAAAGATTGCAAGAAAAGATGATTCTTTTTCAAACCTTGTTTTAAGGAGAATTGCATCAAAAAGTCCATTAGTGTGGCCTTGGTTGGCCCAGACTGGACAAATAGCCCTGAGTTCTTCTGGCAATAGGGAGCACCTCACAGAGACCAGCCTTCATGACAGGCGTCACAGCACAGTCTTGGCATCCACCTCCTGGCCTCTGCTGTGTGTGTTTATGCTAATGAGACATCCCAGCCTCTCTAAATTTCAAATCTACCCCCCACCCCCGACTTGTAAGTCAGGCAGTTGAGAGGGCTACATATGCAGTTGTTCAGTTTTATGGTTTGGAATTTCTTGTCAAGGGGTGGCTCATGATAACAGGGCTGGACTTTCCTCATTGTTTATGCTGCATACTTGAACCTGAAAGCTATTTAGGGTCCATTGACCCTTTGACTTCTGCCAAGACCTTTTTCTTACTGTTGTTTTTAGAAATTTGTAGGCACAGAGTGGGGGATGTAGTCTTTTTGAATTATTCTAAAGAAGGAGTTAAGCCATTTAAATTAAAATATTTTTTAAAAAGTCTAAAACTGGTTTTCCAAAATTAATTATCCTCAGTGGAAGATCCCTACATTTATCTTCCCAGAATCTTTTTCTTTCTCATCAAATCAATGTCCCTTTCAGTCTCTGATTCATAGCATATTATTTGCTTATTTGTCCTACTAGAGAGGAAGAAATGATAATGCTATGAAAGCATCAAGAAATTCAATTCCTGGCCACAAGTTGTCACTGACAATACACTGCAGATCAAACTTATAACCCAGAGAAGGAAGCTTGAAATATTTCACAGTGAGGTGTCTCCCAGCCCAGTTTTGACCTCCTGGATAGGTGTTCTTGTTACAGTTTAGAAGTACAGCTGGTTTCCATTTGAACGGAGGACAGAATCATTTAAGGAGCCAGTGCTGCTCATAGGTGAAGGCCGCCTCACCCAACTGTGAGCAGCGCTCTCGAGGACCCTTGAAAACAAGCTTCCATTTCACTTAGCCATAGCACAGGAAATTCTTTCTGGCTTGTTTTTGTTGTGAACAGAGAGACGATTGCATACGAAAAATTCCCTGTACTTGTTTAATGTTTGCTTGGTAGTGTGCTGGTCTCTAATCAAGTCCTTCTTCTGGGTAAATTATGTCAACTCTGTCACTGTTTCGATTGGAATCATGAATTGTAACATTGAAAATCTCTCAGGACAGTAAACCTGTGCAGCTGTGGGAGGCTGGAGCTTTTTACTGGTATTATTAAAGGAACCTGAGGGACTTCTTTGGGGGAAAATGTTAAGATGGAGTGAAATTCATAAAGTGCACAGAGATTTAGGATAAAGGTTTTATTATGAACACAGCTCCATAACAGTATCTTCATAGAAACAGATACAGAATATAACAATTGTTCCATGAGTTGGCAAGCAGTTTTCTGCTGTCTTTTTGCCTATTGTTGGTTTTTTGTTTGTTTGCTTGTTTTTAGTTTTTTGTTTTTGTTGTTTGCTTTTTGAAAAATAGAGTCCAAATATGAAATATTAAAGGAGACATATTTAGTGCTTTAGAACAGTATTTGAACTAAATATGTTTTTCCAGGTACTCTGTAGAAACCTTTGTTTACTAAAGGCATTTTTCAGCGTTTGCCATTAATATTTTTATGGCCATCAATTCTCCTTGAAACAAAAGAGGTACAAAAATGTTAAATTTTCATTATTCTAAGGACATGACTGACTAGACTACCCCCTGCTGTATTTGGGATGTAAGGAATGTCCTCAGAGTATAAAAACATGTGTTGAAGGGGTTGGATCCCAAAGAACATGAAAAGGAGCAAAAGAAACCAAAAATTTTGCTTAAGAGCCGAAACCAATCCCACACCTAAGATGTTTCTTTTCCACATTGTTTCTTTGTTCTCTTGTTCATTCCTTTATGCACTCATACATTCCACAAAGCATGTTTATTGAGCATCTACTGTGAGCCCAGAACTGTGCTGGGTACTGGGAGGTCTGAATAGAGGCAACTTGCCCACAAGGACAGATATTCCTGCCAAGAATATTCTGTCCTTATTGCTGTAGTGTAAGGAGCAGCTGGACTCTGCAGTCAGCCTTGACAGTGAACAGAAGTCTGTGTGTTCTCTTGACTATGCCTTTCGTTGCCAGCATCTTTGCTATTGTATAAAAGCCATCATTCATTTTAAAGACAATCTCTAATTGGATATAAATCTGTCATATTTAGGTAGCAATACAAGTGCCCCCCCCCAAAAAAAACTCAATTTATACAAAACAACTTTAAGTAATTTAAACAAAGTTAACTGTAAATTTGGAGGTATGGTAAAGTTAACTGTCAGGTATAAACATTAAAAAGATCTCGTGAAGGCTACAGAAATGTGACAAAAGTGCTTTCTTTAAGGTCAGAGCAGAGTAATACCTACGGAAGAAACTTCTAAAATATCAACTCAGCAAAGCAAGGGCAAAACTTTTGGAAACTCATAATCAGGGGGGAGGCTGGATACTCTGGGAGATACGAGGTAGGGTAAGGTAGTCTCTAGCCTAATCTAGGGGAGGAAAGGCAACACGAGCCCTCAATTTAGAAGATGATGCTCTCTAAGCTATCCTTGCAGCCTAAGAAAGCACAGTGAACCCTGAGCTCCTGCAGGCCAATGGAATGCTGGGGTCCTTGGGAAAGGTGTAACAGGACCTCAGGCTGAAAACATGTACAGAGCCATCCTGTGTTCCCACCTGGAATGTGCATGCTCTTCCTGGCCTTGTTCCTCAGAAAAGATAGAATTGGGCAATTCTGAGAAATGCAAGTAAAATGGAGAGCAGGGATAGATGGTGAGTGAGAACAGCTGCCATGTTGGGAAAAAACAAAACAGCTGGGATTCTTCAGTCTGTAGGAATGGAGATTGAACCTACTCGTGTCTGTAAATGAAACTTATGTGTAAGGTCAACATTAAATCTTAGTATCACTACAACCAGGGGAAAGCCACAATCAATTGTGAAGTCTTCAGCCAAATGTTCCACTTCTTTGGACCTCACTTTCTTCTTTAGTAATCCAGATTCCAAGGAGTGTTCAGCAACACACCTGTCCTACAAAGTGCTTGCTGAAAACAAGGTATTCTTTAGCCAAGTAAGTCTGAAGATGTCTGCATACTATCCTTTCCTCCAGTACACCCAACCATTCACATTGATATTAAAAGCTCTAGAAAAGTCATCCTGGTCAACTTGGTGGGTTCCAACCAGCATTTCCCCAACTTGTTTGACCATGGAATCCTTTGTTCATATAGTTTCTGTGAGGACTCTGGCAGTGCTTTTGGGAAAATTGAACTTCAAGATCTTTAAGGTCCCTGTAAGGAAGTTGGTCCAAGGTAGAGGAAGCACTGCCTAACATTGTGAAATGTGTTGCTCTAGAGATGATGCTAGAAGAAAGAGTGGGAGTTTAAATCTATTTGTAGATGATGACAGATTTATCAAAGGTAATTGGGAGGAGAGGCTGGCAATCCAAAGAAAAAACATTATCATGCACACAGTGCTTTTGGAGCTGCTGTTAGACCCAGCTCTTCACATGAGTGTGTAGATTATTCTGTCAGGATCACATATCTGTTTTGCACCATTGAAGGAAAAAGTATATACAGGACTTATTTAAGTTTTGGCTAAATCAAGTAAATAGTTCTGCATGAGTATGAGATACAGAATTGGAAAATACTTCTCTTGGACTTCGAAGCCAGTCATACTCCATTAAGTTTAAGTTCATGCCCATTAAAACAGTATCAGCTGCTTTCTATAGCTTATCTCCAAACACCTGGCTAGGCATTCAAGTTCAAGTTTTGGACTTGTGTTGGCCCCCACCACACACACCCGCAGAGACTTTTCACTAATATTTAGAAAACGTCTTATACATGCACCTCTGTTTCCTGACCTGTTGGCTGACTTCCATCTTTCTCTTACTTCCCTACCTTACCAAACATGTTTACATAGCCACAATGGCCTTCCAACACAATAAAGTTTCCTATTATTTACTGGACTTTTCAGAGAGCAAATGAATATGGTAGATTAAATAATTGAGGCTCAGTCTAGCTTTCTTGCTCACCTTTTGCTTCATCCCTCCCTTTGTGCTGGTCCTCCTCTCCCCACTCTTCTCCACTCTGCTTCGCACTGGGATGAGAAAGGGCAGGACACGGAGGCTGTCATCCCGTATGGACTACACCAGGAGCTCCCTTGCCCTGTGGCTTCTGGTTGGGATTAGCTAATGGAGAGACTCCAGCTATAGATTTTAGTGGGGTAATGAGGCCACCCACTCCTTTGAGCTGCTCTCTCTGTGTTTTAGACTCTTCTTTTCATTGGCTTTTCAAACCTAGGCCTGGCCTATAACTAGCTTTGGAGTGCTGGGCCTCCGCTTGTTAATTTCCTTAAATCCTGCACATATATTTATAAATAATCCTTGATTAAATTCTCCTCAAATTACCCAGTTTGAATGTGTCATCTGTTTTCTGCAGAGGCTTTGACTGATGTATCCACCTTCCCCTAACCTCTTTGTTCTTTTTTGCTTTCTAGCCAATAGCACCATTAGAGGGCAGTTCAAGTTCACCTTCTTAAGGAAGTTACTTTGTTCCACATGAACTTATTTTTGAGATCTCCTAAGTCTTACAAACTGCCCTTCTTTTTTTTTAATATTTATTTTTTAGTTGTAGGTGGACACAATATCTTTATTTTATTTTTATGTGGTGCTGAGGATCGAACCCATTGCCTCCCGCGTGCTAGGCGAGCACGCTACCACTGCGCCACAACCCCAGCCCACAAACTGCCCTTCTTATATGTATCCCAAAGTGGTCTCTTGTATCCTGACTTAAATGTAGTAAGACCAATGCTCCTGGTGCTTACAGCTGGTGTTTCACAGGTATACAAGAAGGGTGCCTAATGAGTGGAGGTTGCCAATTGGCAGCCTGACATTTGGCAGGTAATTGGCAGTTATCAAACTTTTATGGAGTACCTCCAGGCCCTGGCTAGCAGGTTGTAGAGTTGGGAGGTAAGAACTATTATCATCTCCATTTTACAGGTACAAATAGTGACACAGAAAAGAGTTAGATAGATTGCTACCTACACACCTGGAGCAAGTACTAGAGCTAGAATTTAAACCTAGACAGTCTAATTCCAGAATCCATGTGCTTAACACAGTACCAAGCTACTTCTCATAGTTTTTAAAATTTCAGATTACTAGTTACCATGAAAAATTTCTGTTTTACTTTAAAATCTGCATTTCTGGCATCCCTTGCAAAAAAAAGGAAGATATGGCTGTTGGCATCCAGAGGCCACTGCATAATTGGCCAGAGGTAAGCAACCACTGCCCTGTTCAAGTGGGGTGCATTCTGTTCATTAACAAAAGGCTCACCCAGCCTGTCCCTCCATCCATGCCCCTTCCTGACCTTTAGTGGCATCAAGTCTGAGATTCGTGCGTGAGATTGATTTTTACATATAGTCTTTTGGAAACCACTCACGTGCCCTTAGTCCTTCCCCACAATAACTCCACAGTCTATTTTTTTAAATTGCCTTGACACCTAGCACAGATAAGATTATAATAGGTAAAAACCAATGGATTTGAATAAAATGATTTGCCGAAGTTAGCTAAGGTAGGTTAGGTAATTCTATAAGGACGTGAGAGGTATCCTTGTCCTGGAAACAGTCTGCTTATAAAGCCACATGTAGAATCCAGGAACATTCCTGAATCCTCATTGCTGTTGGCAGTGCTGCTTCTGCTGCCCACTAAGAGACTGTCCACTTGCTCCAGTCACAGTGGTGTGAAGCTTGGGGCAGAGAAGACCTACTGCTTGGGAGGGAAATCTCCTACTGTAGGAGACGGGAAAGGCTGCTTTTGGGGTGAGCAAGAAAGTTGAAGGGATGTTTCCAAAGAAGTTGAGAACACAGAGGGTTTCCTCATGAGCGTGAATCCCAGCAGGCAGGGAGATCTGGAACTTGGACAGGGGTAGATGAAGGCGAGTAGGGATGGGCAGGGTCAAAGTGGGAGCAGGTGTGGTGAGGAATGATGGGGAGGCTTGGGTGTCATATGTACACAGGGCTGCAGGACATGTGGAAGTGGACCTCATGCCCTGAGGCCGATCATGGTGTGAAGCAGTGAGTGAGGCAGAGATCGGGGAGGGAAAGGCTGTCTGAGGAGCACAGAGCTCTGCACCCACCCCGCTTTTGTTCTGGAGTGTGGGATGGAGCATACGGCACAAAGTAGAGAGTATTCAAAGACAGGTGCCACTGTCGTTACTGTGAAGTAGACAGCAGAATGCCCTGTCTTTTGTATTTGCATATGCACATATAATTGCGAAGTTTCAGCAGAATCTGGATTGTTTCCATAACTCATAACTAGGAAGCTTGCTTCAGCAGTGTTAGGCGCACATAAGCCTTATTTTTAAATGTGATATTCTTTGGATCTCTTTGATGGCAAGTTTTATTATTCCAT
>PVHX01000360.1:21670-203796 GCA_004024805.1 Geosciurus inauris | reverse complement strand
TCTCAGCACCCTGAGCTGCTGGGATATTCCATCTTTTTTTTGGTACCAGAGATTGAACTCAGGGGTACTCAACCACTGAGCCACATCCCCAGCCCTGTTTTGTGTTTTATGTAGAGACAGGGTCTCACTGAGTTGCTTAGCACCTCACTGTTGCTGAGACTGGCTTTGAACTCATGATTCTCCTGTCTCAGGCTACCAAAGTGCTGGAATTACAGATGTGTGCCACTGTGCCCAGCTATATTCCATCTTATTATAGCTCTACCCTTTATTGTGGAATCCAAGGACCTCAGGAAATAGATGCAATTAAGAAAGTAAATCACTTTTCCCAAGCCAGATGACTGGTATATTTGTAGTGGGTAATATGCAAACCTGCAGGTGAAGGAACATAAAGAGCTTAGAGAGACCTCACAGACTCCTCCTCATGAATGACTGCCAGTGATTGGGGTACAGAGTTGACTAACACTTGGAGCTTTCAGTCCTTGCTAAGCAGGCTCAGGAGCCTGACCTCCAGGAGGCATGCCAGGGACTTTCCTACATGCAGAGATCAGCAGTGGTGGGTAAGTGGTGCTTATCCCTCTTAGGACTTCATGGAAAAGTACAGAATTTGCAGATATCTTCAACATCTATTGGACTTGGGGAGTGGAATCATAGCCAAAGTTAAGGGTAGAAATCCCCATTTCTCTTAAGAATAGAGAGCTTTCCAGGGGGGGAGGTAGGGAGATGCTTAACCCCTAAAAATACCCCCCAAGTGTGGGCAACTTCCCTGCCTTTCCACCTTCTTCACTTTCATGGTGCACAGCTTTTCCTCATGGTGCCAAGCAGGGAAATCACCCTGGAAAGTTTCTAGAATGCCTCTGACACTGTATCTATGTGTTGAATTCTCCCACCACCTTACTCTCCCTCCTTTGGCCTGTCTGTCCCCAATCACACATCACATATGGCCAATGCTTTCAAATTCCAGATTGACTACTTACATAGTTATATGACCATGGCAAGTTACTTATCCTCTGTGACAGTTCTTTCACCTGTCAGAGGGGATCATAATTGTACCCTATTATAGGGTCATCATAGGAATTGAATGAGCTAAATGATGCCTGGCATGTAGTATGTAAATGTTAGTTATGAGACATATTCTGACTACAATGACGGTGGGTAGGTATCTGGCCATCCACCAGGTCATCTTTATGCAAGATAATTACCTTCATGTCTCTGGTCAGCAGACACCGGTCACTGAAGTCAGCCTAACCTGGCCTCCCCGCAGTACTTGTTTATGTCTCCTTTGCGTATTCGCCAATCTTCTGGTTCTCATGTCGCTGGGATAGCCACCAGATTGGACAGCTCTAGACAAGAGCTATTCTGAATCAGACCCCAGAGGTCTCCCACAGACCACATAGCGTGCGTGTGTTGTTATTCAGCTTCCTTCTGGGGCTGAGGAATGGCCGCCTAAATACTGCTTCTTTTTATAGATGGCTCTGACTAGCGTATTTGCTGATTAAAAGGGAGGCCTCGCAGAGCATTCATTTTGAAGAGCATAATAATACTTAAGAACCAGGATGGTTTCAGACATTTATTGTGAAGTGTTTATTTCCTAAAATAAGGAGGCATGCATTTTGTTGGTTTCCTCCTAATGAGAATGCCTCAGGGATTTGAAAGCTGTCATTGTGCCCTTTCTCCTTCCTCACTTTCCAGCTCACTCATCCAGAAGCATCTGACCAGTGCTATCATTAAAGTTGTGATTGAGCTGTGAAAGGAATCCTTTGCTACTGTCCCCTTAGAATCATTGCAAGCTGTCTCTGTTGACCAAATGTATATCAGAGCTTTTAATTCTATTTCAAATCCTAGCACCAATTCTCTCTCCTCTGGGTACTTAAACAAAGTACTCCTTTTTAAGTACTTATCTTGAGTACTTAAACAAAGTACTTCTTCCTCTGTGCTATTTCCACGTGGGGACATTCCTTTGTTGTTACAGTACTTTATCACACTACTGTTACATTTGACAACTATTTAGTAGTGCTTATTACCAGGCCTAGTGCTAGACTCTGAAGAACTGACCATAAATAAGACTCCAAAACAGAGCTAACAGAACTTTCTGTGGTGATAGAAATGTGTTACATCTACATTATCCAGGATGGTAGCACTGTCCAGATGTGCCTGTGGAGCACTTAAAACATGGCTAGTACAACTGAGGAACAAATTTTGTAATTTTATGAATTTCAGTTTACATGTAAACACCTATACATGGTTAGCCACCTCTAGAACCTAAGCCTTATGAAGAGAGAGATCTTTTTTGCTGTATTCCCAGCATTAAAGACAATGCCTGCGTACAGGATGAAGAAAAGAAGGGAAGGGAAGCTGAGGGGACATCTTAGGGTGTGTGTGTCCAGAAGCATCTGACCAGTGCTATCATTAAAGTTGTGATTGAGCTGTGAAAGCAATCACAGTGTGTGTGTGTGTGTGTGTGTGTGTGTGTGTGTGTGTGTGTTTGACCAATATTTAAGCCCTAGAAGGCAGGGATTTATCTGTTCATATATTTGTTTATGTATCTGTAAGTCCTAGAAGGCAGAGATTGTCTTTCTGCCTATACCTTTAGACCCATTGTCTAAAACTAAATTGAAACTTATAGGAGACACTTAAGAAGTGTTAATCAAATCAGATGCTAAATAAATGCAAGATTGGTAATGGTGGTGACAGTGATCATAGTTGGTGTGAACAGGAGGAAAGTCACACTGCCCAGAGCTCCATATTGGAGCAGCAGAGTTAGGGCTACCCAGCTGTGGCATCCCTGACACGCCTTCTAAGTCCATCAGGCAAATCTGCCTTCTCCAACATGTCCCCATCTCTGGATCCCTGCTTGACTTGGAAATCCAGCCTCTTATACTCAAAGAGTCAGAATTTCTGCTGGGTGCTATGGTGGATGCCTGCAATCCTAGTGGCTTTGGAGGCTGAGGCAGGAGGATCACGAGTTCAAAGCCAGCCACAGCAAAATTGAGGCGCTAAGCAAGTCAGTGAGACCCTGTCTCTAAATAAAATACAAAACAAGGCTGGGATGTGGCTCAGTGGTCGAGTGCCCGGGAGTTTGATCCCCAGTAAACCCCCCTCCAAGAAAAGAGTCAGAATTCCTTGTTATACCACTCCTCCCAACTTCCTGTTAAACATGGATTTCTCACAAATGGCCCCTCAATGCACCTCTGATGCTTCCTTTGTTGAACCACAACATTCTGGTCTTTCTCTTCCCCTCCTACCCTCCTTTACAGCCATGACTGAGCTCTCAGATTATTCCATGGTCTTATTAACTGCAAGCCCACTTACTAATATATAGTGAAAACAACATTGACTTTATGGGCTAATGCCTTGGATTCAAGTTTTAGCTTTGAAGCTTGCTTCTTATGTTAACTTGGGCCAATTACATAAACACTTATACCCTCAGTTTTCTCATCTGTAAAATGACATAATCATTTCTCATAAATTTACTGAGAATTATGTAAGATGTTGTGAGGTATCTGGCACAGTGCTTTTGCCCAATAAAGGTTAGCTCTCTTTTCTCCTTGAATATACTTACATATACATATTGCCATATACATACATACATATGAATTTAAGTCAATTTGGGGTGGTCAGTTTTTAATTATGCTTTATATAGTTTTTATTATACTATTGTCCCACATACTCATTTCATTATTAAAAGATTAAATTACTAAACTAGTAATCTTACTAATTTACCCTCTCTTTGAAAAAATAGTTTGTTTCTATTATTGTAATAAAGGGCATATTCATATATACCCTTTACTTCTTCTACAAGAAAATAAAGGTGAAATTTTTATCTTTTTTTCTCAATTGCAAATCAGGCAAAACTTAAGCCAAATAAAGAGGAATAAAATGGTAGAAAAACAATTCAGTAATAGATAGGAAAGTAGAATGACTTTAAACTCTTTAGAGTAATTCCCCCTCCACTGTGTATGGTAGAGAAAGCAACAATTTAGACACATAAATCACCATTCTAGGATAGCCCTTAGAGGGAGGCAGCTGCAGACTCCTCTGCCACCATGTGCTCCCTCCCAGCAAAAGAGCATGTCCTTCAAAAGGTGGCCACAGCACCACACTGCACAACTTCAGTTAGGTTGATTACTGTAGCGAGGGGTTATATTTGAGATGTGTCAAGAATGCTCATTTTTTTAATACAAAGAAAACAGCCAATGTCGTAGCATTTATTATAATGTGTAATTCACTGTTCTTGATTAAGTACTGCAATGATAGAAGAATTCTAGATCCTTCTAGAACAATCCATTTTAGGACTCAGTTTTGGTCTCAGTTTTGCCATCAGCTAGCTGCATGACCTCGGACCTGTTCTTTTCTTTATTATTAATTTTTTATATTTTTATCTTTTTTTTTTAATTTTGTGGTGCTAGGGATTGAACCCACGGCCTTGCACATGCTGGACTGTGTCCTCAGTCCCTCAAACCTGTTCTTAAGGCTTCAATTTTCTTATCAACTAAGGAGGTAGAAAATGTTTTACTATATAATCTCTTATGTATGTCTGTGGTGCTATATGGTAGTAGTCTCCCCTTACTCATGGGGATATGTTACAAGATCCCCAGTGGATGCCTGAAACAGCAGGTAGTACTAAACTATGTTTTTCTTATATAGAGCTGCATAGCTATAATAAAGTTTAATTAATGAATTAGGCAGAGCAAGAGATTAACAACAATAATAAAATAGAACATTTATAACAATGACCTGTGATAAAATTATGTGAATGCGATCTCTGTCTCTCAAAATACCTTATTATACTCTATTTACCTTTCTTGTGATTCTGTGAGATAATATAATAGTTGTGTGATGATATGAAATGAAATGAAAGACATAGGTATTGTGTTGTAACACTGGTCTACTATGTAAAGGTTACTTGAACACAAACAATGTGATAACTGGAAAGTTGATCTGAATACTGAAATGGCTATGAAGTGACTACTGGGCAGGTACTGTATACTGCATGTATACACTACACAAATGGAGGATTCACATCCCAAGTAGGATAGAGCAAGATAAAGTGAGATTTTATCATGCTTCCAAGAGCAACATACAACTTAAAACTTATGTATTGTTTATTTATGGAGTTTTTTGACCATAGTTGGCTGCAGGTAACTGAAACTGCAAAGTAAAACCAAGGATAAGGGGAGAGTGCTATATAGTTACTAAATACATGCTCATTTACAATTACGGCATATGTTAAATATGTGGGAAAACCCTGAAGACCCTTTTTATGATACTTTTAACTGATACAGAATTAATTACTACTGGGCAATCTCAGGCTTTGGAATGAAATGCAACTTAGGAATCATAGTTGGTTTCTAGAGAATTATTTTCATGTTTCTCTTTTCCATTGCTCTTTCACCTTAATGGCATTGCAAAATTTACTCATATGATATAAATGCATATTAGACTCCCACTGTGAGCTAACAGAATGCCCCATGGTGGGGAATTTAAGAAGGTTAGAGCATAGCCCTAAACTCAAAGGACTCAAAGGTCAGAGCAAGAGGTCAACAAAATGCTCGTGGGTCTTCAACCACCTCCCTTTCCCTTGACATCTTTGATGGTCCCTGGAGGAGTGGTTTCTTGAGGAATGAGTTTGTTTTGCAGGTGGACAAGGTATAGAGGTACCAGAGAACATGGTACATTTAAGGCTTCAGGTTGCTGAGTTCTCAGATTGTGTGTATGTGTGAGAGACAGAGAGAGACAGAGAGAGAGAGAGAGAAAGAGTTGGGAGAGGGACTTGGAAGGTAGGCTAGGACTGATCCCAATCTAGGACTTTATTCCGGAAGTAGAGGGGAACTGCTAAAGGCCTTGAACTCAGTGAGTGACCTGATTAGATAACAAGGCCTACTAGCCAGTGCAACCTTACTTTATAGCATTTATGCTCTTTAGTTTTTAGTGATTCAGTTATGCAACTCAAGACGGAACATTATCTCTTCAGAGGAAGGCTCTAGAGTTCTCTTTCCTTGTGAGTGTAACATAATTAAATCTTAGCATTATTGTCCCAATATAGTAGCACTTCTCCAATGCAAAGAAAGTCAATGAGAATATGATTCAATATGAATATTTTTGCCTGTTTTAGTATGTAAGGAGAAATTTACCATCCAACAAACATACATCAGATGATCATTATGTTCACATAACAGTTCTGCAACAGCTACTTCCCTTCCCACAAAGGAGCCTTGCTTTTCTCGGCTGGCAAAATCTCCCAGCCCTGCACAGAGAATACATACTAGCACCAGGAGTAGCAGGCTGCCTGAAAAACAGGCCAAGACTTGATTGATGGTGAGAAATTTGGTGCTATGTCCTGGGAACTTTGAGACTCGGGGCTCAAATTAAGATTCCCCTTGCTCCTCCATACACATCTGGCTGGCTTTCTAACCTGTCCTTCAGTAGAACAGAGGCAAATTCAGATGCCACAGGGAGCTATGTGGCTAGTATAAACACAAAAGGTTTTAGGATTGGAGACTGTGTTCTATCTAAAGGGAATCACTACTGCCAAGCTCCTGCCAACTATTGCCAAGGACTCAGTGTTGCAAGATGTGCTTTTTCAAGAGATGTTGGAAATCCTTATGCATGGAAAAAATCTTTTGGTGTTTAGATATTGGGGGCAAAATCTTGTTTGGGGCCTCTGACAGAACTCAAGCACATGCTACCACCTGGCTGCCCAAGGGCCATGTAGACATGAGGCTCTTCTAGCTTTGCCTACCCTGGATCTCCTCAGCCTGACCACCAAAGGGTGCCCCCTGTGAAAGCTCCTGACCTCACAGTTGCTGTCTTCTCCAACACCTCATCAGTACTTCTTGGGCATCTGCTATACCCCAAGCTCTATGCTCAATGGTGGGGGGATGCAGAGGTTAGGAAAATGCAGTCTCTAATGCTTTCAGGAACACACAGGTAAAAATGTACCACACAGGAGGCCACCCAGTCTCCCAGGAGCTCAGAGACTGCTGTCCCTCTCACTGCCTAGCATAGTCCAGAAGGGATCAGAGAGGACAGCGAGGAATTCCCCCTGGACTTCTTTAACCTCTCCACAATGGCCTGACTTAGAACCATGCTGGTCATGAGGCAGCACATGGGCCTCTCCTCAGGTGATTCCATAAAGTCATAGCTTACCCAAGAATGGCATCATAAAAGGCAGACCTGAAGTGTAAAGCTGCAAGGATATGAAACGGAGACTTTCAGGTTTAACCAGCAATGAACTAAATCAAGAGGACTCAATTGTATTTCTGATGTCTTGGTTCAAATAACTTTCTCCTTTCCTATGTGTAAGTGTTACACAGACGGCAAAATCACTACTGTGGTATCTGTGTTTCCCTTATCTAAATACCAAGTTATTCGTAAAAGTGCTCCTGGAGTCTTGATTTGTGACAGGTGAAAGCCAGATATAGCAGCTGAGGGGCAACAGCCCCACACCTGGCATGACCAAGGAAGCTTGTAAATCAGCTATTCCCAGCCAGAACCATACACAAACAGTGAGGCCCACTGTAGAGACAGGAAGAGGCCTTTTATTTTTCTGACACCCAAGTGTGCTAAACTAAAAAGTCACCCACCCCCCTTGTCTTCTGTTGGTTTACACTCACTATAAGTCATCAGCTCTTTTATTTTTTTACAGTGCTGAGGATGAAACCCAGGGCCTCATGCATGCTAGCCAAGCACTCTACCACTGCGCTACCCCCCTAGCCCCTTTTTATTTTTATTTTGAGAGAGGATCTCACTAAATTGCTCATGCTGGCCTCCAACTTGCAGTCCTCCTATCTCAGCCTCTAGAATAGCTGGAATTACAGGTGTGTACCTCAGCATCTAGGCTCAGCTCTCTTTTTGAGAGAAAGAATGGCATGTAGTTTCAAGTGCAGCCCTGGCACATCTTGGGCCTTCCCATTAGGAAATCAAAATCAGTGACTTACAGCCACAGTGTCTTCACTTGCTGAGTTCAATGTGTAGCACAGCTAAAACTCCAGACAAGGCTTTCTGGAAGCAGTGATGCCCAAACTGGACCCAGTGTGTAAGCAGGAGCCAGCAAGATGAAGGGGAAAGAGACAAGAAGTTTCTGAGTAGCAGAGAGCATCTGCAATGGCCCTGTGAGGAAGGAGCTTCAGGACCAGCCACAGCGTCTGTGCAATGCGAGAGTAGAGAAGGGAAGCTGGATGGGTGCCGGGACAGAGCCTGCAGGGCTTCAGTAAGGCACCAGGCTTCACCTCCAGGCTCCTGTCCTCTGGGGCCAGAGCAAGTGTTAGCCCACAAGGGTTACCAGGGAACATGAACCCTCCCATTCTATAGCATGGTGTCCCCACCCCTCGCCACCAGGATCCAAAGAGAAGAATGTTTTCTGTTAGATACAGTCAGCTGTGTTGAATGTGGAATGTCTCAGTCCTATTTGCTTTTATAAATTTGTCATCAAGGTAGCAACCACAACAAAAATGGTGTGCCCGTTCATGTTCAGACTTTCTACAGTTCTTTCAGATTAGTGTCACCTCCCCCTCTACTACCATTTTAGTTATGCTCTCCCTCTGGGCAGGAGGAATGGAATTATCCTGCAATCTGAAAAAAATTATTAAATGGAATATAAAGGTATTGATTCATCCTTTATTAATTTTGGAATCATGGTAATCCCTGCTTACGTTGAACTGAATTCTGTTGTGACTCTTAAACGAGGGCATCAAAGCAACGGGACAGTGTAAATAAATTCCAAGGGCAGACAGCTGGGATACGTGTATCATCTTGGTCAGTTCATGAGAGCAGGTCCCGGAGGATCTCACTCACCAACACTCTCAAAGAATCATAACGTTCTGGAAAGTAATAAATTCTTAATCAATTCCAAGTATTAACTCTTTATTGTTAATTCAAACACCCTCAAATTGGATTTCAGAGGGAAATCATAGGAAGTGTATATTTGGTTGGTATTTTTTTGCCACAGATGAGGGTTCATTCTCATGACACCTTCTCTGCCACCTTATAACTCAGGGACCACCTAGAATGTGGATGGAAGGTGCAGTGTCTCACCCCAGTGGTCTATGCTGGTGAGTGGGTTACACCACACAGATGCCTTGAGGTCTCTTGTAACTTAAAGCCTTTTTCCCAACCAGGTGAAGGGACCTCTTCCCCAAGCCCTGGGGTTGACCTCTGTGGTATTTTACCATTCCTAAAGCCCAAAAGAGAATGACAAGTGCTCTCAGAGAGCCTTTCTCTGAAGGCTGGAGTAGCACTAGCCTCCTTCTCTACTGCAGACCTGCCCCCGGGTTCTGCTCCAAAGTGGGCCAACTTAAGCAGGAGGCCCACCTTTCTGCACCTGATCCTGGGAAGGATGATAGAACATACCACAAAAGGCCTTTTGCCTTTTTATTCCTGCCACATAAAGTTCCAATGGCCCCTACCAACAGGGACCACCTGTGTTTCCCCAAGAGCTTTCATCCCTTCATCCCACACCAAAGGGCCTCCCTGAGGGGCTAAGTTGGAGGAGGGAAGCCTGGAGCTCCTTCAAATGCTACATAAGGAGCCAACAATAACAACTGGCTGTACACAGCAAGAGCCCAGGGGAAGGTTCTGAGGTGGGCTCAGTGGGACGCAGTCCTAAAGATTTCCAGCATTGCAGGATAGATAGGGACCCTGAGTTTGGGGAAAGATCAAAGTCCCTGAAGCCAAACCTATCCAATAGCATGCCTGGAATCATGCATGGCCCCTAAGCAAGATGAAAGTCAGACATGTGAATTGTGCTTGATGACACTGGTATTCTGAGTATTTTAGACTTAAAAATGCAACCAAGTACTCATTCTGGATTTGGAAAAAAAGATTTACTGTGCTTCCAAAGAGTCATGTTTCCAGTAGAAGCCCTGGAATGCAGCCTTATCTTTCCCCTCTCTTGGGCTGATCCTCTGTGCTGGCTGCTGACCTTGCTCCTTCCTCACACAAGATCTTCTGGATTGGGAGGAGCAATAGATGCAGACAGCCTAATTTGTTCTTGGCAAGAACCACAGCCTACATTGCTGTGAGGGTCAGGAGAATCATAAATAATTCACGAAGTTTTGCTTTTCCAAGATGAGATGGGCTGAGGTAGAATTTCATTTTTTTCTCCTTCTTCTCACCCTAAACTCCATATACCCCTAGAACTGCTTGTCCCTGAAGCCAGCATCTTTCTCGTATTCCTTAGAAGGGGCCGGGAGGAAAAGCCCTACGCATGTGAACATGAAACACATTGAGCTGGAATGTGAAGATGCTGGGATGCAGAAGCTGGGACATCTTGAAAGCTGAAACATAAAACAGCATTTTAAAAGGGGAAAATAGCTCCAATGTGTTTCTAATATGCACCACACAGGAAACAGGGATGGGGGCTCTGGTGACGATGAGGGGAGCCTGCTCCAGCTGGAGGGTTTTTATCATTACACTGTTATCGTCTGCACATCAAGTGTCTAAGACCTCGCTCTAGTTCCAGGAGGGAACAGGCCCTAATGGCTAGAGAGGCTTGGAATGGGTCCCTCCGTCTCTTTCAGCATGAAATTTTCAAATTCAAAGTTTGGTCCCTCAGGATGTAAGTGAACAAATGTTTCCTCTATCACAGGGGACTGTCATCTGTCCTTATTCTCTTTATACTAGATACAGGGGAAGACAGTGACTCCAAAGGCAGCACCAGGATTCCAGTCATTGTTAAATGCTATTTAGGAAAAGATATCACTCTGGCTAGAGGCAGCATTGAATGAGAACCCAGCTCAGTCCCCTTCCTGCCAGAACCACCAAGGCCTCCCATGTTGGGTGGGAGTGGCAACCTCAGAGCTAGTACATGGGAGATGACACTGCAGGAGAATGCTCATGGAACACGATGGTCACTACAACTGCCTCCCTTCCCAGCTCAGACTTCCTTAAGCCCCTTCCCTGTCTCCCTTCCCCTCTGCTACCTGTCCCTGCCCCTTTTCTTGGAGAAGGGGTCGAGAGAGATACTACTTCCTCAAAACAAGCAGAGCTTCAATAGTGGTTTCCAACAAAAATCATTTTGGAAGTGCTAAGAAAAGAGATGGAAGGTTCTGGGACAATCTATGAACTTTATTTCTCTTTCTGTCTTAACAAGGCCAGGCATGTTGCTGAGTGCTGGTTAACAGGAGTTAGGAGTTAGTTCTTGCTCTTAAGAAACCAAATCTTGATCTTAAAAAACCAAATTTAAAAGAAAAAAGAAAGAAAGAAACCAAATCTAGAGGAAGAAACTCAAGTAAACAGTAATGATGCTATGGCATCAGTTTGCTTTCTTTCTTACAGTAGTTATCATTTAAAAGTAAATTAACTTCTCCAGCAAAAGATGTTGGTGGTATCATTAACACGGTTAGCATTTATAAAGTTTTTATTTTTATGGGATGATGATGATGATAATAAATATACTTTATGATACTATATAGATGTAGATACTCACATTCTTTCCTATTGTTAATGAGTGAGCTTCTTTGCATCATAAACTATGAGAACAGAAGCTGTCTCAGGCCAGACTGCTCTGTGGCATCTCACAGCAAACAGGACTTCAATGGTCAGAAGCTCTGAAGTCCAAGTGCAGGACACCTGCCATCTGAGATGTCAGGAGAGCATGCAGCTACTTGGTGCCTTGCTCTCCTCATCTCTAAAAGGTGGTCCTTGTGTCCAATGGACCAGATGATCTCCAGATTCCTCACTGAGCACTGGCTCTTACAGTCCCCTCTCTACCTTTGACCAAGGAAAACTCTGATACCAGAAAGTTCAGTGAGCTTGCCTGAAGTGCTAGCAGAACCAGAGGTACAATCTTCTCTGGCACTAAGTCCTTTATTCTTTCCACATTTCCTTATAATTTCAGGATGGCTATAATGTAAGCTGCTAGTGAAATGTGAGGGCTTGGTAGAAATGTGAAGGAAAAAAGCAATATGAAAAAGATAGAATTCTTCAGACTTGGTCACAATCCATGCAAAACTGGTCCAGAACCCTTTGGCTTCCTCAGGTACCCCTGTCTATGGTATGTTTTCTTCTTTTCTGCCAACCATTTAGGAGAAATGCTGGCCCAAGAATGCCCCAGGAATGCCCCCTTAGTGGCCCACTCCTGGCTTTGGGGAGCTGCCCCTCTGACCGCAGTGGCCTCTAGTGCAGCCTTGTTCCAGCTGCATTTTTCTAGGGTTAGAGCAGCTTCGGGAGGATGGCTGCAGGACAAGCAAGGTGTGTGTGTGCCTCATTCCCTCACCATGGCATGGCCGAGTTCCTAACCCCCCATGCCCTTCATCTTTTTGACATTCCCAATTATTTCCCACAGTTCTATCTCTACATACTTTTTCCTGACGGCAATGATTGCCAAATACAAAGCAGTCTATGAATAATTTTAGTGTCAAAAGAAAACTACCTGTCCTAGACAGTTACAATGATTTTGATTAATTTTATAGACATCTTTATCTTCACAGTCTGGAAACTTGGGGTGGAACTCCAGCAATATTGCCAACTTTCCCCCGACATCTGTGGAGTGGCATTTTGTTTTCATCAGACAGTCCATGTGTGCCAGCCCCTTGCCACTGTCTGTTTCTTCATTCTTAAAGTAGTCCCCTGAGGAGAGAAAAAGCACATGTTAAAAAAAAATTACATGGAGCCTGCAAACATACAGGAGACCAAAACATAGAGTTGCTTTTAGATATGCATTCTAGTGAGCCACTGAAGGTATATGGATGACTTAGTTGCAGGACATAAATACAATGTCCAATTAAAGAAAAACACACACTTTTTAAGGTTGCCTGGGGAAATGTATTCACTATGCAGATGTACATTTTTTAGGTTTAGACTCCACCTCATTCCAAAAGAATTAGAGATAGCTTTGGGACAAATAGTGGAAGACAGAACAATCTGAACTCAAAAATTTAATGACAAAATGGTTCCCTGCCTGCACAGGCCACCACCCCAGCTTTCCACAGCTAGGTTCCACCTCAGGTTACAGAACTTATCCTGCCCTTAGAATTAAAAATCCCTTCCCTCCCTGGGTAGTCGCGTGGAGCAACATCCAAACATCTTGAGTTTGTTCTTGAGTCTGTTCCACGCAGAGGTTGTAGCCAGACTTTCTTCTGTTTCTGGTGATCATCACCTCTCCCCTGACCTTCACTGGGCTTTGTCTTGAAGTGCTAATCTTGCTCTCCAAAGCCGAGTCCCTCCTCAAAAACCTATATGATTTCCCTGATCCTCCAAGCTCAGGAGCCTTCCATCCTTTGCCCATACTTCTTGGTGGTGGGAGGTCCCCCCTTAATCCCAATCTCTCTGCCTAAGGGGGAAAGACAAGAATGTGGACTCTGAAATCAGCAGATCTTGGAATGAATCCAGTCTGCCTTTTACTATCCTTAGGACCTTGACAGTTTACTTAGCTACAATTCCTTGTGTTTAAACAGGAGGAATAACAATACAATCCCAGAGGTTTTGATGAGAATTGAATTATATAATGCCCACAAAGTACTTCAGACAGAACCTGACACATAAATAATCAGCACAAAGCCACTGTTGTTATTAAACAACTTAACCTCTCCTAAGCATTCTGGACATCAACCATCTAGCTCCTCATCCTTCCAGTACTACTGGAAACAAACTTTCCTGCAGGCCACGTCTACTCAGCCCCTCTTTAGCCCTGCAGGATGCTCTCTAGTAGCCCTTACTGACTTCCCTTGCCCCTTTCCTACCCTGATGTATGCCTAATCAGCATAATCACAATCATCACAATCCCGATTGTGCAAACCAGGGACTTGCCTTGCACATCCACCTGCAGCCCAGTCTGCTCCAAGTTCAGGTGAGTGTGCCTAGGCTCGCACGCTCTCTCCACCTCAGCCCTCATTCTAATGGAAGTGAAAATGAAGCTCATGCCTAAGAGTTACAATATTGGCCAGTTTCTTCTGGATCTCTGCATTTCACTTTTTTTAGAAAAACCAATCCTTTAGATGTTTCATGACTTCTACTCTTTACTTTTGTCATTCATTATAAGATACCCTTGGCTACAAAAATGAGTGACATCGATACAGTATCTGCCCTCAGTTTGTTTATGCTTTCTTGGGGAATACTACACAGGTCAATATATTATACATTTGTCATTGTCATTTGTGTTCAAATAGACTGTTTTAACTTGGTAATTTGCATGGTTCTTCCACCTGGGCCAGTTACCTACCCCATCTGTGCACCATGTTTTGCATCTGAACAGTGGGAATAAATGACAGCCTGTACCTACAGGTTGGCAGGCCACCTCAGCTCTCTTCCTGGGGACTCCTTAATGCATTACACAAACTGTTCCACATGAAGAACCTTCAACTGGATAATTCACCTTTTTTAAATTTTTTTATTTGTTCTTTTTAGTTATATATGACAATAGAATATATTTTGATGTATAATACATACATGAAGTATAACTTCCCATTCTTGTGGTTGTACATGATGTGGAGTTACATGGGTCGTGTATTCATAAATGAACATAGGAAAGTGATTTCTGATTCATTCTACTGTCTTTCCTATTCCCATCCCCCTCCCTTCCCTTCATTCCCCTGTGCATAATCCAAAATACTTCTATTCTTCCCTCCCTGCCCCTTATTGTGTGTTAGCACCTGCATATTGAGAGAACATTTTGCCTTTTGGTTTTTTGGCTTATTTCACTCCAGTTCCATCATTTACTGGCAAATGCCATCATTTCAGTCTTCTTTAAGGGGCTGAGTAATATTCCATTGTGTATATATACCAGTTTCTTTTTTCCATTCATCTGTTGAAGGGCACCTAGGTTGGTTCCATAGCTTAGCTATTGTGAATTGAGCTGCTATAAACATTGATGTGGCTGTGTCACTGTAGTAGGCTGATTTTAAGTCCTTTGGGTATAGACCAAGGAGTGGGATAGCTGGATCAAATGATAGTTCCATTCTAAGTTTTCTGAGGAATCTCCATACTGCTTTCCAGAGTGGCTGCACCAATTTACAGTGCCACCAGAAATGTATGAGTGTACCTTTTCCCCACATTCTTGCCAACTTTTATTGTTACTTATATTCTTGATAGATAATTCACCTTCCATAGTTAAAAAGAAGTAGTAACAGATTGGCACACTAGAAGTGCACAGTAACAAGTTATTATTCATTGTAATGGTGAAACAAGGCTAATAAAAACACATTGGGCATGGGGTGGGGGGTGGTATCTGCCAGGTCCTCACTTATCTTTGCAGCAGCTTAGTCTCATTTAGAAGCATGTTTGCAGTCAACCTTAAACATAAGAAGATAGCTTTTGCATTATAAATGATTATCCTTCAGGAGCCACTGAATCATGTTAAGATGTCTCTTTCATTTTGACCCCTGCTTCAGCACTCCTTCTAGGAGGATAATAAATGAACGTGTTAGATTTGCCTGCCATAGTTAACTACTGTCCACATGATGCCACAGGAGATTATCTGAGAGTGTTCAGATAAATGATAGATCACCTCAGACTATTTATACATGCAGCAATAATGAGCAGAAGTTGAAGCAGGCATGAAGGATGAGAGTGGGTGGAGGAGGGAGGCCATGCCAGGACGTGAAGAGTCAAGGTAGAGGGGGAGAGTCAGAGAAGGAAAACGGGAGGTGAGCGCCCGCCTGAGACACGGAGCAGAGAGCACAGGGAGAGGGCACCTGGAGGCACAGAGGGTACCGAGAGGGAGAGATCATGAATCACCCAACAGAAAAGCCAGGGTTTTGAGAAAACAAAATGCACTGGACAGATTGGGAAGAAGGTAGAATTTTAAAAATGAAGACAGAAATCAGGGTGCATATAATTCAATGCCAAAAATGTAAAACATACATCATTAGACTACATCTAACAAAGGAGCAAAGGGTTTCTCTGATAGAAATTACTCTGCTGCAGGCACTTCTGGAAGTATTCCATGGCATTTTTATCTTTTTTTTTTTTTGCATTGTATTTGAAGCATACACACTAGAGAAACTTACAATGTCTTTATCATTATTTGAATTCCTCAACTAGAACATTTCAAATATTTCAGATGTTAAAACACTATAGTATAAATATTGTGTAATATGTGTTATATATGACATTAGACAGTGTGCATTAAGACAAAATAGAAGTTATGTTGTTAATAAGACTATTTGTATCATCTTTCCTCAATGTACATTATCAATAGTGCCATATTGGTCTCATAACATCCCTTTAAGATCAATAGATAGGTGTTTATTTTACAAAAAGACATTAAAGGATGAACCAAACAATCCATGAATCATTCGTATTACTAGGGGCATTATTCAAGTTTCCTTTTCCTTTCTTAAAATGCCTGCCCACTCTGTTTATCCTTCAGAAATAAACAGAATAGGGATTGGATACACCAGGTTAGAGATTGGGCTATTTCTCCTGTAACATGGCGATATTCTCCTTTTCCCCCTGGGATTATTGTGATTATTAGAGATAAAAATATATCAAATATTAGTGTTCCTCACCTTACAATGGCGTTACATCCTGATGAACACATCATAAATTGAAGATACCCTAAGTGGAAAAGTGTTATTGCAATTAGCCTACTAAACATCATTATTTAGTAACTCAGCACATTGTAGAGTTTCTATTCTTTCCCCTCATGATCCTATGGCTGCCTAGGAGCTGTAGCTCACTGCCACTGCCCAGCATCTCAAGACAGTATCAGACTGAGCATCACTAGTCCAGGAAAAGATCAAAATGCAAAGTGCAATCATTACTGAACATGTTTCACTTTTGTACCTCATATAGTTGAAAAATAGTAAATGAAATCATAGTAAGTCAGGGACTACCTGTATTTGAAACAAGTGAGTGGTCAAATGTAGTTATTATTTTCTATTACAGAAAATAGTAAAAGTAATGAACAGCAATGCTTATAATCAAGAAAAAGTATTGCCAGGCGTGGTGGTACATGCTTGTAATCCCAACAACTGAGAAGGTTGAAGCAGGAGGATGATAAGTTTGAGGCCAGCCTCAGCAACTTATCAAGGCCCTAAACAACTTAGCAAAAGACCCTGTCTCAAGATAAAAAATGAAAAGATCTGGGGATGTGGCTTAGTGGTAAAGAACCCTGGGTTCAATCCCCAGTACCTGCTTCCTGCTCCAAAAAAAAAAAGAAAATGTATTAATATGTTAGGAAAAAAAGAGGGGGGAGGAGAGCAAGATTAACTCAAGAAGAATAAATGAGAAAGTATTCTGGAGTGAATTTATCAGATAATAAAGGGGAAATATATCCTTTGTTGCCTCTGAGTGGGTGTACCTAACTGGAAATACTGACAAAAATAGAATAAATTCAACCACAGACTTCATGAAATATTATTAAAATGAAGGTTTGGCATCCCTCAAAAATGTCTCAATATGGATCTCAGCATTAAGATAAAAATTAGGGCAAGTCAGTTTTTACAAAAAAATAAAAAATAAAGTATTACATAGATTGAAGCCTGATTTTATAATGTTCAAAAACCTGAGAGTAGCAGCAGCCATTTTCCCCTGGACTTGATCGTCTGAGCTTACATCTTTCCTAGAGCCCCAAGGACACAGAGGCCACCTCAGTTATGTAACCTGTGACAAATGTGGCTCATGAGGTCAAATCATAAAGCAACCTTACTTGGTTTCTCACTGTTACTTTAAATTATTCAATGGGCCTGATTCTTTCCTTAACCTAGAACGAATGTTTGAGGAAGTCCACAATTATACTAAACTATGCCTTCTGGTCCATAGTTTTCTGTTCACACTTAGAAAATGCAGTCTCCAGTTAGTGGTTTGTACATCCATCTTCATGTGGCAGTCAGGGCTCTGAACATGCATTACAGATAAGTTCTCAAGCTTCTGCCTGCCACAGGTGAAGAGGGAGTTGTGGCTGGCTGCTTCTCTCTTCTCTCCCTTAAGGGTTCTCTTCTTCCTCCCACAGCTGAAAAAAACTGCAGCATCTGACCTCTGCAAAGCTAGAGTTCAGAAAGCAGAAGAGGAGGGGAGGGCAGGGATGTCTGACAGTGGTCTGGGCAGATGTTGCACCTGACTCTTTCTCTAGACAAACCTTGGGAGGATCTTCTGAGATACCCCAATGCTCCTGATTTCTCAGCTGCAGGTCCCTCTGCATGGAAAAATGCTATTCCAGCTATTGCCATCAGTCAGTTTGATGAGAGGGCATTGCATTGTGTATTTTGTTTGTTGTTTGTCTTTATGGATGCTAGTTGCATATACCATCAGCTAGTTGCATATACCATCAGCTTCTCAGTTAACAGCATAATAAGCACAAAAAATAATTTGAGTAAATGAAGGCTAAAGGTAAGTGAATCTGAGCAGAAGTACTGTGGCTTGAAGTTAGTTCAGTGACAAACTTATCAATTATTCTAATTTTCAAGAGGCTCTGATGATAATGGCAGATTGCCAATCTCCAGTGCTCTCCATCTCAGCTGAGATGACTCACCTTCCTGTGAACTCTCTTGAAAAAGAAACTCTATAGGAACCTTTGCTCTGGAGACTCCATGAAAAGGGAGAGGAAAAAGAGAGCAAGATCTAAAAAAGCATTCATGAAGAGAAAAGTTTGTGGAAAGGAATGGCCAATAGGAAATGGGAGTTTACTCAACTATTGTTGGGGCACAATGAAGGGGAAAAGGAGGGATACAGACATCACTCATTTAAAACTCCTTTCAAACTCTGGTTAGTTTGCAACTAAAAATTTCAAGACATGATATATCAAACTCTGAATTCTCATAAAACATTAGGCTGAGCTATATGAAATTTCCATTTCATAGATTAAAAAATGTTCAAATGTTGACAATTTCACATGGTTTAGACTTTTGATTTTACTTCTCATAAATACTGAAATCTGGGGCTGGGATTGTGGCTCAGCGGTAAAGCGCTTGCCTCGCATGCGTGAGGCCCTGGGTTCGATCCTCAGCACCACATACAAACCAATAAAATAAAGACATTGTGTCCATCTATTTAAAAAAATAAATAAATAAATACTGAAATCTTCCTTGTAGTCTAGAGATACACATTTTTAAATTAGGTACTTTTGCAATCCCATGACTATATCCTAAACTGCATGAGTTAAGGAATGGAGTCTGTCTTATGGGCTCATTCCCTGCAGCACCCAGCACACGATGGTGGCTGAGAAAATACTTATTCACTCATACAATGCTCAGGGCCTTCATTGTTAGTAATGGAAGTTGCATAGAACTTGCCCCTGATATGCAAAACAGAAAGTAATAGAAGCTTCATACTTTACATATGATCAACAACCTTAAGGAAACCTTATGCCATTTTCCTTTCTGTAGCCCAGGGAAGGGAGAGAAGGGGAAGAAGTTTCAGCAGTATCCTCCATGGTTGCAAAGAGGGTCAGCTACAAAAGGAAGAAATCTAGTTCCACCTTTAGCCCCAGATGCCCTCCTTATCCAAGGAAGGAGGCTAGGAGAAGATTTGCCTGGATGTGTCCCTACTACCACAATGTGAAGAGGGACAAGAGCAAAAGCAGAATATAGAGAACTGCATGCCACTTCTGTCCCTCAGTGTTTTAGAAGTTACTTCTTGGAGAGCTCTTCAGCACCTTTAAAAATCTCCACATACAGCCCCGCCTCTCCTTGGTGTTTTCCTTATCTGATTGGAAATACCCGAGTGTGTTCAGGGCTTTGTTCTAGAATGGGTCAGCATAGCTGGAATTGCAGAGCATCATCTGTTGGATATTTGGAGAAACTTTTTTAAACCTAATTTGACCCTAATTTGCTGTCTTTGACCCAGAATTCCAGACAGATACTTGGGTCTCCTAAAATCATAAACATTTTATGTTTGTGTTCCTAAACTAATTTTTTAAATGAAAAAATTTACATCTGGCATTTTGCAATCTTCTAAAGGAAGTTTTCCAGACACCTTTGGAGGTGTGATTTCTTAATGGAATAAAACTGTCATGGTTTTATAACATGCTGCTACGTGGCAGTAGACACCTTTCCATAACACCCTCAAATTTATGAACATCCATATCCCCAAAGTCACCAATATGAAATTATCATTTCATTAGAAATGCATTTGGGATCCTTAGTAACTTGAAAGTCTTCTTTTTTAATATTTAGGATGAAACATAAGGCTAATTAATAAAATATGGAGCTAAGCACCGTGCCAAATGAAATAAATATAACTAAAATGACTTTGTTACAGTAGGAAGATCCCAAAAACTTTAAAGAATGCTGGGTGTTCATATGTTTTTCACTAGTGCATGCTGAATATTCTGTCCGCTCTTTGAGCCAGATAAGAGTAGGGCAAGGATTTCTCCTAATGCCAGGGAGCAGTCATGCAGTCCAGTAATATTAAGTATGTAAATTATGATCAATACTCTTAAAACCCCAGGAGAAATTTTAAAACTTAAATTGTCTGAGGCTTAGCTGTATGGTTCCTAATTAAATGAGTGAGTCGTTTTTTTAAGTACCCATGTCCTGCTCATGGGTACTTTTCTTAAGTTATAAAATGTGTTACTGGCAACAGAATTCATCTTAATAAGTTTCAGAAGGTTTTGATTGTTCATTTGCACTTTGCCTTCCTTATAAAAGGTATGGGCAAGTAATCAAAATGATTTTCCCCATCTCCTACATTATTGGGAAGGGTACAAAATCCAGCTGCATTTCATTAAAGCTGTTTTGGAAAGTTGAAGACAGCCCCTGAAGAAAAGAAGACTCAAATTCAAATTCTTGGAAGCTGAGGTTAAACATTACATAAACCCCTCTCCCTTTATATCAGAATGATAGATGACTTTAGGCCTCTGCTGACCTAAGGGTTTGTCACTGGTGATCAACCACAAGAAGAACTACTTAGACTTGTTTAGGAATCACAACTTATAAACTATTTCCCATTCATTCTATCATATGATAGTCACTCTTAGGTCAGGATCCTCAAGGGACCCTGGTTTCAGAGCAATTTAAACCTTTGTAAGTTCTTTTACAAGTTCAGTTCCATTGGGAAACATTTGAATCCAGTGTCAATCACCTAGGCACTTTTTATTTCTCTGACAAAGAAATAAAACGGGGTTGGATACTCATAGGAGTGTTTGAACAGCACCCTTGACAATGGTGTCTTTGAGGTAGAGTGCTGAGGTCACTATTTTATAGAGCATCAGGAAAAGTTTTTTAAGACAAACCAAAACTCAGATTCTTCATCTTGTTTTATCAGTGATTTTAAGATTATACATGTTCCTTCCTTGAATTTCAATATGAACATACATGACACAGTCCTTGCCTTTCCAAAGTCTTACAAAAAGTGCCTTTGGAGTAATTCATCCACAGGGGTCATATTTACAACACATGTTACTGGCTTCCTGTTTGGGAATCTGGCCCAGAAGGACTGAGACATGCTTTTTGAATGCTGTACCCTTCACTTACATTCTCTTCTATGGGCCCAAGCACTACAGCTGCTTTGTACAGAAACGGTAAACAGATATTTACTATTTACTCTCAAAAAAATAAAAAATAAAGGCTGGTAAGGAGGTGGGGAAAAGGAAACTCATACATTGTTGATGAGAATATAAATTGGTATAGGCACTATGGAGAACAGTGTGAAGGTTCCTCAAGAAACTAAAACTTAGATCTACATATGATCCAGCTATCCCACTTCTGGTCATATATCCAAAGGCATTTAAATCATCATACCAAAGAAATACCTGTATGCCCATATTCACTACAACACAATAGCTAAGATAGGAAATCAACCTAAATATCCTTCAATGGATAAATAGATAAAGGAAATGTGTATATTTATAAATACACACACACACACACACACACATATATATATAGAGAGAGAGAGAGAGAGAAGAATATTATCCAGCCATAAAAAGAGTAATCATTCTATCACTTGTAGCAAAATGGGTGGAACTGGAGCCTTTATTTTTTATCTTTTTGATGGAGTAAATAGGGTTATCTATTTACCGTTTCTGTGCAAAGCAGCTGTAGGGCTTGAGTCCATGGAAGAGAATGTAAGTGAATGGTAAAGCATTCAAAACCATGTCTCAGTCCTACTGGGCCAGGTTCCCAAACAGGAAGCTAGTCAATGGAGGACTTAAACTGGAGGACAAAATAAGTCAGAAGCAGAAAGACAAATGCTTGACGTTCTCTCTCATACCTGGATGATTTTTTTTTTTTAAATCAACCAAAATGTATAATAGTGACTACTGGAGGCTGGGAAGGTGGGGAAGAAGCAAAGTGGGTGTTTGAATAATAGGCATCCCAATGTAGCTAGAGTGATAGATTCTAGTGCTCTCCAGAATAGTTGGGGATTTGAATTTATAATGACTTATTATGTATTTTCTGAATAACTAGAAGAGAGGGACTTAAAGGCTCCAAACACAAAGTAATGATAAGAAGAGGGAAACATTAATTACTCTTACTTTATCAGTACATACTATATATACATATTGAAATATCACCCTGTACCCCATGAATATGTACAATTATTATATGTCAATGAAAAAATTAAATGTTTAAGAAGATGGAGATATTAACTACAATGACTTGATCACTATACACTGGATACATGTATTAAATTATCACGCTGTACCACATAAATTTATACAATTAAAACAGTAATTTTTATAAAAAGAAAAATAACCAACCTTTCTAAAGTTGACCAAGCAAAATCAAATATAACAGATGGTACTTCTTTTAAGAGAATTTAAAATGCTAGCAGAATATGATAGGGTATTTTATGTAAGGTCTCTTTTCCCCCCTAATTTATTTATTAAAATGACAATTTTAAACATGTATTGTCTTAGAGAATATTTGATATTAACAAAGAGAAACCCATTGAAAGGAACTCAGATTAAAAGTGAATAGCAAGGACACAGGGATTATCCCAGAATCTGATTGCTGGAGTGTAGCATGTCTTCCCAGATTAAAATCAAACTCTGTGACTTGTTTTAGTTTTAAATTCCAATAATTTATATGCACCAAGGAAGAAAAAAAGGGAGAGACAGGGAGGGAGAGATGGAGGAAGAGAAGGGAAGAGAGCTATGAGGAATCAATAATTGAGGTGAGACTTTCTCTTAGGAAAAGAGATGTCCCACAAAACAGTCTAAGTTCCCAGGACAGAGGAGACCAGATGGAGCATCAGTCTTAATGACAGTCTGCTTCTGGCAAGCAAGGATACTAGACTTACTCCTAAAGCAAGCAAATAGTTATTTTTTTTTCATGTTCCAGATAATGCAACCAAACTAGAAACAAAGGAGAGGGTTTATGCCTCTAGTTTCTTTTGAGTTTTTCCAGCAGAGGTCACCATTTTCATGATCTAGATGGGTTTCAAAGTCTTAAACATAGAACTGTTAGGTTCTGTAATTTAAAATAGACAAATTATTGAAAGGATCAAGGAAATTGAGCCCTCAGCTCTTGGAACTGAGCACAGACCCTCTATGAATCACTTTATTTGGTAAATTAAAAAAATAACAATTGTCTAGAAAATGTAGGTTGTCAAAGCAGTTTAATTTAGATCTTGGCATTTGAGATAAATTTCCACTAAGCCAAAGTAAATACATTGCCTTTGAACATTTGTGTAAACAAATACACACACACACAACTACAGTTTTGAAATTATTTTGGCAGCTTTAAAATGTGACTCCCCCTCCCTTTAGATCATTTAACATAAAAGAAGAGTTATAAATATTATTACAAATCTCTGCCATACGGTGCTTTTAGGTGTGTCCATTATTAAAACCAATTCTATGAACATTGACAATGGCAGATGTATATATTGAACATTTGAATTTGGTTTTGTAGGATCTGGTGTCCTTATGTGGCCATGCAAAGAGTTATCATGCCCTTCTGTCCCTTTATTTGCAAACTTTCGTAGACTCTGTTCTCTGGCACACATCCAGGCCTTAGGTTGAAGGATTGAAACAATACCTTGTGTAAGTTGAACTGTAACACTGTCAAAAGCCATCATAATAAAGCAAGGGATCAAATAGTTCACACTGGAGCTCAATAAAAATACCCTCTCTGAGAGAGTAGGGAATAGTGACCATAAATAATGCCCAATGGAATTCCACGAGGATGGATTTTTTTAAAGTATTTGTTGTCCCCCGTGGACCATTATTTTGACTGTTTCTGTCATGTACATCTCTCTAAAATAAATTCGGATGAAGTATAGACAGAGAAAATAAGGGTTGCTACTTTTTCCCCAGTGCATTTCCGCATATGTCTGGCTGCTGAATGATTTTGAACAGTAGAGAGCAGTAGAGGAATGCCAAGCACTTAGCCTTCCCAAAATCAAGATGTTCAGGAAAGGGGGTGGGGAGAGGAAAGGTGTGCTCTCTGAAGCTGACAGTGAAAGACACTTTTCCACCGACAGTGAGGGACACTTGGGAACTATGTTATAGAGGTATCCATTTTTAAAGAATGAGCATCATTCAAATAATAACCAAATAGGAATGCTAGTATTTATGCTGATAAAGTATTTTTTTATTTATTATGAATTAAAGCTGTTTACTTTGGAAGAGTGGAAAAGTTTAGTAACAAATTCTGTGCAAGCTTTACATCAGTGCTAGTTATCATCCAGAGCATGCTTCCGGCTAGTTGTATAAAAGGGTCATCAAAATCATGGAATTTCAGTGAATGCCATTTTATACCGAACATTTGAGGCATTTGCATCAGTTTACTAAGAAAGGTGCCTGTCACTCGCAGTGTAGTCAAACTGGCTTTTGTCCAAACTGTATCATCATTCAAATCTGTCCTCTTGGCCTTTGAAACTCTCCTTGGGTGGTATGATGGGAGCACTAATGATAACACCACCACCATGCCTACTCGGTGCCGGGAACCACGCATTGCGACCTCTGTTGCACTGTTTTCGTTTCTAGCCTCACATAGCCCTGTCCAAAGCCAGCGTCTTCATTCCTTGTACTTGTATCTTCCAGTCTCATAAACAGTAACAGCATCTGTCCAAGCCAGAAACATAAAAGTCATCTTTGATCCTTTCTTCTTACCTCCCACAAATCCTTTTGGTTCCAATTCTAAAATGTATCTCAAATCCATCCCTTCTTTCCAATTCGATCATCACACTCCCAGCTGGGCCACCGCAATCTCATACTTGTACAACTTTAAGAGCCTCCAGCTGGTCTTTCCTCTCCTAGCAGCAGTGTGATGCTATATTTATATTTGAAAACATAGACCAGAACCTAGTGTTTCTTTGTTTGAAATCCTTCAACTGTGTCAGAATGCATCCCACACCCCTGATGGCAGCCCATCAAACCTGACCATCTCCCCCGCCTCACCGTGCACCCGTTCACATTCTTTCTCCCTCAGGGCCTTCCTATGTCCTATCGCCTCTGCCTAAAGGTGATGTGATTTGGAGAAGTCACTTAATCTTCTGAGCCTTGGTTTCTGCCTCTATGAAATAGGGAGCTTTTCTTTTCCAGCAATGACCTTCCCATTTCCCTTGAAAAGACAAAAGTTCTCTTGAATTTGTCTTTTAATAAACCTCTACCATGTGCTGATCCTGAAATAATATGAGAGGTTAGCCACAAGCCCATTGGAAAAATATTTTCCAAGTATAGTACAGGAATATACAGTACTTTGAAATTGAGATGTATATTTTATCCAGCAATGTTTTCAATTAATAGCAGGATGTTTATATCATGCAAGAAGCCTTAAAGCCTACAATTACAGCAGGAGGGAGACTTCATCTTTCATAGAAAGTAAATGCACTATCCTCTCACTATTTCTATCTGAATGTAGCATTTAAATGTGGGTTTGTATCTAAACTGGAATTCTAACCATTCTTTATTAAAAATGCATTTTCAGGATTTATTCTGTTCTCATCAGCAGGATAGTGTTGTCAAGATTCCAATCTTAAATTATCAGGCTCCCAAACCAGAATTCTTCCATTGCCTATAGCAGATAATAACTAATTAGATAGTCTTAAATCAGTGTACCATAAAAACCAAGGTGAATTTTGAAATAGGTTTATGTAGAAACAGCTCTCTCCATACCAATCCCATCCAGTTTCTACACTTTGTTGAGTATCTACCAGATGCCAGGCACCATACCAAGTACAACTGTATGATAAATAGAACCTCTCAAAAGGCTCAGTCTAGTAGGAAGATTCATATGCAAAAACAAACAAACAAACAAATAAATAAATCATGTCAGAAACTGGTAAAGTAATAAAGGAAAGTTCTATGAGCTCTGGGGCAACTAAGTATTTTCTGCCAGTACAGAGGACCAGGCAAAGCATGATGAATGAATGGTATTTACCTGCCAAAGATGAAAACATTTCAAGAAGAGGAATCAGGTATGCAGAGAAACAGAAAATGCAGCAGTAGTGTCCTCTGGGAATAGCTGGAGCTCAAGAGGGCCTATGGCCAGAGACAAAGCTGTAAAGAGACAGGTGCCATGTCATGAAGCACCTG
The DNA here is from genome assembly GCA_004024805.1 of Geosciurus inauris. NCBI lineage: Eukaryota > Metazoa > Chordata > Mammalia > Rodentia > Sciuridae > Geosciurus > Geosciurus inauris. The sequence goes on along the minus strand of PVHX01000360.1, from coordinate 177,434 downwards.
GTATGTTCCACATGTGCTCCATAAAGTTTGAACTGTGTCCTAAAAAACAAATAATAACATTATTAGCTAACTTTATTGAGACCTCACTAAATCCTTTTTATATGATAGAACTCATATAGTCATTGCACAGCTGGGGAGACACCAGCCCAGGTTGGCCCCCTCCTGAGTCCTGCTTTATGCTCTTCTGCCTCTAAGAGAAAAGAAGCCACAGAAACTGCATGATCTTAGCAAATTACTCAATTACTCTGAACCTCACTTCTCATCTGTAAAATGGGAATAATCATAATGCCTGACACACTGGGCTATTGTGAAAACTAAACAAGTTAAAATATGTAAACTGTTCAATTAGGGCACTGGGCAGGGACCTGCTCTTATTATCATCTTCAATGTCATCATTTTAATCCCTTTTTGAGGATTTAAGAAATAGAACACCATAACCATATTTGCATTTTAAAAGATGACTGTGGGGGCAGGGCGAGGGAAGGCTGGGGGCTAGTCTGTCCTATTCCCAACTCCAGGAAACGCCCTCCACTTTGTAGTCTATATAAACAGTGCCTTGGGATCTATGGTGTGCCATGGATCTGAGCAGAGCTCAACAAGAAGTAATCCAGGGGTGCTGGAAACCTAGATGTGGAGAGCAGAGAGGGCAATGATTGATACTGAGGAACCAAAAGTGAGAAGGTAAGGACAGCAAAGGCAAGGCAGAAGTCCTGATGCACTCTCAGGTTTCTGGTTTGGGTGGGTGGGTTGAGGGGAGACATGGGGATGGGAACCAACCCAGATTATTCTGTTTCCATATAAGTGTCTCTAACTTCTTTTCAAAGGAAAAATAAGCATGATTTTAGATTAGCCATTTTCTTTGTGTTAAGTATACGTCTCTTCCTATTATGAGTGCAAATAATTGGGATTGACTATGTTGCCAATAGCAACATACCCCAAGTGACTGAAGCCATCAATTTCAGTCACTCAGGGCACCTTTTAAGTGAATTTGGATGTACCTTTAAGTGCATATAAACAAAATCTCTAGGTTATAGCAAAGTGCTTCATTGTGCTAATGTACATTTGAAATGCCTCATTTTAGGGCATGTGACAGAGAAGAAAAAAATAATCTGTGTATGTATCTTTTTGTAAAGACAACTTCTGAACATCCTGAAAATTGAAGAGACAGAAAGGAATATGGATTGTGTCATTGCATGTTTCCCTAGGAAGCCTGCAAACCCGGGGTGTGGGTCATACCCACCAGTTTGGGAGAAGTCTCCATCTCCAGAAACTGGCAGGTGGGGTGATACAAGATGATTTCCTTAGCCCTTTTGAATCCAATAATACATTTTTCTACTTTATCTTACTTTTAACTACTTTCAAAGAAAAACAGTTCAATAGTTTACAGAAGCTAGAAACATATTTCTTTGGAATCTAATTGTTGCCCCTGCTTAACCCTGAGTGTGATACTTATCAAAAAAAAATGCCACATTTTTAGTGTTGTTTTACTAGACCCAGAGAGTTGTGGATGCCTTGGTCATATTCCAAGACCCACTCCATAAACACATGCTCCCCACGATTCATGTCCCAACCACATTTATCCACTGCTGCTTCTTCCTTCTGTTTGTTTTCTTGTTTTGAAGCAAAATATGCCCTTTTATTTTTCTAAAACAATGAATCAAAATAAGCATCCAATGATTACAAAAACAATCTAGAAACAAATTTTAAAGAAATAAACCATCTATACAACTCAATATCTTTAAAAGAACAATAATAGCTACCATTTTTTGAGGGCTAATGGTACACCAAATGTTGTGCCCGGTGTTTTACATACATTCTTGCATTTGGTCCTCCCTGAAAGATGTATCACTGCCATTTTCCACATGGGAATGTTGGGCTCAGATATATATAATCTGGCCTTTCTCCCAGACTCTTCTGAGAATGTTCATTAGCCTGCCTAGAGGGTTGTTTGGGAGTAGGACCAGATGCCAGAGAGAGCAGTGGCCAGGGCTACAGTGGAATTATGTCTGCCTATGAGAACTCTCTCTTGCTCTACAAGTATGTTCAGTGTTGCCTCAGCCTTGACCCTTCACACCTTCTAGAACCAGCCTCCATGTTAGTCTTGGCCCCAAGGCTCCTGATTCCATTTCTCCCTTTGGCTTTCCTGCTTCCCTCTCCACAATACTTCTTTCAGTCCTTTGTTCACCCTTCCCATGAGGAATTTTTGAGCACTTATGTGCCAACTGCTGTTCTAAGGCTGGAGATACAGCAGTGAACTAAATGGTCTGTTTAATGTAGCTCTTGGTTCTGTAGAGCATTGGGTGCAGACAAAAAATAAGCAGGTGAAGAAGTCACCCTGAATCTTAGTTTAAAATCAAGCCTCTTTCATCTCCTACATGACTTCGGGTGTGTGACCAGCAACACAACAAACACTCTTGCCTGAGCGTTTTCTCATCTGCCACACATAACTCGTGTGCCTGTCTATCCTTGGCAGGCTGTAAGAATTCATGGAAGGCACTGACTTCTGTGATTCTTACACATATACCTGCATCAGGAGCAGGGCTGTGGATCCCCAAAAAACCCCTCAATATCTGTTTTCCTCTTCACTATATATCCATCTTCCCAGTAACCACAGAACAAGAGAAACTAGCCAGTCATGCAGTCATCATTCCTGAACCGGGTCTTCCCCAATCCTTCCATCTTTAACTGGATGGAATAATCTAGAAGCAAAGCTGATGCCCTCTTTTTCAGTCTTTCCTTGCCATACATCCTGTCTTTTTTCTGGCTGTAGTCTGGCCCTGTGAGACCGGTGGATCCCAAAGCACCCCTGCTGACTGCAGCCATTATTCTCTGATAATGCTATATTGTGTCTTCCCAAAATGTGCTCACCTCCCCAGCCCTGTGAAAGGGAAAGGGATGTGACTTCTGTACCTGACCCTCTACCTTAGCTTGGAATATGGTAGACCCTTAATACTGTTAGGAAGAATTCCTTAGCAGATGTTCAGTTTTATAAATAGTACTATAATAGCACATGATTTTTCCCACAGAATGTAGTCAAGTGTAAGTGGCCCCTTCAGACACTTAATAATGCTATGAATATTGTACAAAAATAGTTGAATTTCTTCCAAGAATCCTCAGTTATGTACAGCTCCTTACTGCCAAGTCAGTACACAGAATTAACTCTCCTATGGGGGCCACAGTTTAAAGAAAGCTGCCACTTCAAGGAGTTGCAGAGATTTAGGTAAGAATGATAGCAGTAATAGGAGCTGGCCTGCCACAGTGCTTATGTGAGGCTCCATGCTGGGACTTTACAGATAGGACTCTCTTAATCCTCTAGCAACCTTAAGAAGCAGGTGCGATTATTACCTCTATTTTTCAGGTAAGAAAATTAAAGCACACAGAGGTAAAGGAACTTGCCCAAGGTTACTCAGCTAGTAAATGGTGGAGCCAGGATTCAAATCAAGGCTGCCTATTAGGGTTAATGTTAAAATCTCAACTGCCATCCCTTTTAGTGGGAGTAAATAATAAAGCTGGGATGAGCTGTAGGCTCTGGGTTCGCCTGTGAATGGAGCTTGCATACCTGATAGCCACAATGAGGTAGCCAATGCTTGTAGAGTGGTAAGATGTCACATTTCCCCAGTGTTTGGGTCCTTAGGAATGCCAGTTTCTTACATGCTAGGGGTGCGTTGGCACAGTGGCTCCACTGAGCCCAGCTTTCTCTGAGGGTCATGAAGCTTTGTCTTTTCAGTTTGTGGTCCAGCTGCCTTTTCCCTCTGCTAGTGTTTCCATGATTTCAGGAGGAGGTAAAGCCCTGGGAAGCAGCTGAGTTTGGATGACACTTCTGATTAAAGAAAGAGGCAGGGAAAGGAAAGCTACAATTTCTTATAACTTCCAAGGAAGAAATTTTCTGCTTGTCCCTGGGCGACAAGGGAAATGCCTCCCCTAACAAATTCTGTTTATCAAAGTGACACTTCCCACCTAAGTCGGAGTTTCTTCATTTAAACAACAGTACACTTCTGCAGCCATCGTTGGAAACTTCCCAGTGCTTTCTTTACCAAAGCCTCTGCCTTAAGTTCAGATTTGCACTTTAATAGAATCTTAGAAACTAAGGGTTGTCTTTCATATCCCTACAGCTCTCTAGCCTTCAAAAACACTTTAAGTAGGGAAATATAGCCTTATTAAAGGAAAGTGCCCATTTTAGAAATTCTGACTTTTTTTTTTCTCCAGAATTGGGGATTGAATCCAGGAGTGCACTGTCACTCATCCACATCCTGAGCTCTTTTTATTTTTTATTTTGAGATAGGGTCTAAGTTGCTTAGAGCCTTGTTAATTTATTAAGACTTGCCTTAAACTTGAGATCCTCCCGCCTCAGCCTCCGGAGTTGCTGGGATTACAGGTGTGCACTGCCTGGCCCAGCTTAACAATGATTTTCATTTGTGCATGTTGTCCTCTAGGCCAGGCTCACAACTGTTCATGTTTTCCAAATCATGCTCACAGCTCACGTTAACTAACCCTCAAATCTGAGGGTTACCACACCTACATTCACTTCTCACCCACTCTGCATCACTAACTCAGGTCGGCAGAGGGCTCTGCTTGTCAGTCACTCCTGCACTCAAGAGGCCAGGCCCCACCCCCACACACACTTCTGTTATCATTGCAGCAGGGCGAGAAGAAACAGCAAATTACAGACACACTGTTTAAAGCTCTGCCTGGAACAACACCCACACTCTCAGCTTACTTTCCACCAGCCAAAGAAGTCACACTGCCAGGTCAACTGTGGGGAATAGAGTTGTACATCTACTGTGTGCCTGGAAGGATGAGATGGATGTTTGAGAATGCCCTTTACGATCCCATAAATGTGTTATATTCTATCATGGACCATAATTTACTAAACCATTTTCCTACTCACAAAAGCAGTGAGCATCTATGTGATTTTAGAACATGTGTGTGACTGTGTCTTACAGCACCATCCCCAAATAACGTTTGGTTGCCTGCACATGAAATCTCTTATGTGAACATCCTGCTCCCTCCTTCTCTCTCTCTCTCTCTCTCTTACACACACCCCCCCCCACACACACACATACCCCCCACACACAGAGTGTACTGCCAGTCTTTAAACTAGCAGCTTACCTCTTGCCCTGTCCAATTCTGCCTTGCATTAATGGAAGTATAACTCAGAGATGTTGTTACACCCACTGTCCTGTGGCTAGGTTCTGGACCACCTCTGCTCAGCTCTCCTCCTTGCAGTAAAGAATTTATCATAGACACTATGTTGCATGTCAGCCAGCTGCAACTGCATCAATGCTAAACACACACAGGCAGGCACATCTGATCACCTGTTTGCCCTCTGGCTACAGATCAGCAAATCAGGCACTAACAAAGCCCAGCTCCATAATACAACCAAATGTGACTGCATGTTCTGATTTGCTCCCTTTTAGATACAGGGTGTCATCCTAAGCACCCCATCTCCTCCCTGCTGCTACCTCTGACTTCATGCCTTTTACTGAGAATGCTGTGCCCAGTATTTAAAATGCCAAGCAGCAGCCTTCTCTGCACAGCTGAGTGACACACCTGTATGTTCAGCCCTAGCACTGGGCCTGGCACATGGTGGTCCAGGTCCAGGTCATAGGACCACTGTGGCTTTTAGATTGAATTATTGTGGATTGCCAACCTTCTAGATTATTCAGTAAAGTGTTAATGGGACACAAGAGCCACCTGGCCTATAGTTAAATAATTACATTAAGAAATGAATGACCTTGAGGACCCTGGCTGAAGGTATGTTGGAGATGGGAAGGGGCTCAACACTGATGGGAGTGGAATAGGGAAGGGAAGGGGCAAGGGGCGGAATCATGCGGAGCCCAGGTGGTCAAGGGCAGGGTTCAGCAGGCTGTGCAAGCTCAGGCGTGGCTCAAGAAAACTTGGCACCCCCAGGCCCAAACTGACAAACAACAGAATTCTAACAGGAATCAGATGCAGCTGTAATTTGGTGAAGAAGTGTTTGGTTGGGGGTATGTGAGGAGTACGGAGAACTGAACCTCTTCCTGCATGGAAGGAAAGCCAGGGCCAGCAGGGACTAACAAATACCATGGGATGCTTGGAGCTGCTGGGCTGGGATTCCAGGATTGCCTTGTATTCCTTTCATAAATTCTTTAACCTCCCTCTGCTTGTGATTTCTTATCTATGAAATGGAATTACATAAGATGGTCCCTACCTCTCAAGGATGTTGTGAAGATTAAATGAAACAGTATATGTAAAATTGCTTAGAACAAGGGCTGCCGTTAGTTAGCACCTTAAAGATGTGGTTTAGGCTGAGCACAGTGGTACACACCTATAATTCCAGCCATTTGGGAGACTGAGGCAGGAAGATCACAAGTTCCAGTCCAATCTGGTCAACTTAGTGAGAAACTCATGTCAAAAGATACTCACAATAAAATAAAACAAAACTATCATCTAAGAGGGATCCTTAAGTCTCAGATCCTAAATGAGATTTAGGGAAAGCTCCCAGAACTAGAAGTTAGGTGGATTTCTATGTAGAAGAGTCTGACTCCAGGGTGGAGAATCTGTTAGAAGAAAGAGTAAAGCCATGGTAGAAGATCTGGAATGTGCAGGAACATGCCTTTTCAAAGTTGGTTGAAAATTCAGAGTATGGACAACATGGGTGAATTTTGAACACATGCCAATCATAAAAGGACAAAATACTGTATGATTGCACTTACATAAGGTACCTAGAGTACTAAAACCCATAAAGACAGAAATTAGAATGGTGGCTGCCAGGAGGATGGGGTCAGAGGTTGCCAGGGATCATTGTTCAATGGGTAGGATTTGAATTTTGCAGGATGAAAATAGTTCTGGAGCTGGGTGGCAGTAATGGTTGCACAGCACTATGGATGTGCTCAGTGCACTGAACTGTACACTTAGAATTTTTTAAACTGTAGATTTTATGTTACTTACATATTTTTACCACATTTTTTAATGATTAAGGAAGTCTGTATAAAGTTCAGACTTTAGTTACAATTCAGCATCAAAATTTTCATTAATAGTAACATATTACCACAGTAGGAGAAACTGCATACAGATGTATATGAGAAGTCTCTATAACATCTTTCTTTACAATTTTTTTTTTGTACCAAGGATTGAACCCAGGGACACTTAAACACTGAGTCACATCCTCAGCCCTCCCCGTTTTTTTTAAAAGAAAATTTGTGTCATGCCTGACACAAAGCTTTTGTTTTTAAATTTTTTTTGTACTTGTAGATGGACAGAATGCCTTTATTTTATTTATTTATTTTTTTAATGTGGTGCTGAGGATCGAACCCAGTGCCTCACACAGGCTAGGCAAGCACTCTGCCACTAAGCTACAGCCCCAGCCCCTCCCCAGCTCTTTTTTATATTTTATTTAGAGACAGGGTCTTGCTGAGTTGCTTAGGTCCTCGCTAAAGTTGCTGAGGCTGGCTTTGAACTTAATGATCCTCCTGCCTCAGCTCTTGAGCTGCTAGGATTACAGGTGTGTAGCACTGTGCCAGTCATATATTTAAATTTTTTTAATTTGGGACGGGTACTAGGGATTGAACTCATGGTCACTTTACCACTGAACTATATCTCATTCCTTATTTAAATTTTTATTTTGAGATAGAGTCTGGCTAAGTTGCCCAGGCTGACCTTGAACTTTTGATCTTCCTACCTCAGCTTCCCAAATAGCTGGGAATAAAAGCATGCACCACCACTCCCAACTTATAGTTTTAGCTGACATAAAAATTGTATATATAGTGTATATGTATATATGGTATATACATATATATGTAGTATATATGTTATGAAATTATTAAAGCAAGCTAACTGACATATTCATTACCTCGATAGTTAGCACTTTGTGTGTGTGGGTGGGTGTATGTGTGTGGTGAGAAAATATGAAATCTACATGCAGCAATATTCAAATATAGTACATTGTTATTACTGTAGTCACCATGTTGTACAACAGATCCCTTGCATTTACTCCTCCTAACTGAAATGTTGCTTTCTTTGATCAACATCTCCCCAATTCCTCCATTTATATTTTTTATGAATCCGAAACTATTCTGCAAAATAAAATTTGTTTTAAAAAATAAATATGCAGAAGATGGAAAGCCTTGGAGGTACTTTAACTAGAGTAAAGGATAGTTGTGATTTCTGTAGAAGTCATTATAAGCCTGAAGACAGAGATTATAAATGTGATTTGGATAGTAACATGACAAGGAGGAAAGAGAATTGAGGATTTAGAAGGTTGGTCACAGTGGCAAAGAAATGGATGATCACTGGCCCTGGCTGGAAAAGGATCCAGATGGTCATGGACCTGTACTTACACTCATCTCACTTTGCACCTGTGTAGGAGGAAGGCACAAAAACACACATAATCAGTCAAGGTTGTTTCAAAGTCCTAATAGGGAAGATTACAAAGCTTGCTTCCTTGGACATTTCCTTAAAACAAAATAACTCTGACAATATAGGGATGGAAAAAAATGGTACCAAGCAGGGCATGAGGCCTAGGCCCCAGAATCCTGGTGGTCTGGTACATCCATGAAGACTTAGGCACTCAAATATGTCAGAACTGAACTGTCAAGTACTGATGCTATAAATCGTTTGGATGTCATTTTTATAGGATTGTGCCATTTTGAATTCTATCCCTAAAACTCTCTAGAGAGCCTTTATAAGTCAGATCCAAGTTTAACACATTTTTAGCACTCACAAAGTTCTGAATTTGGCATGTTTATCCATGTTGTTTTAATTCCCATAATAGCTGTAGCATTATTACCACAGAATATCATATGAAAAAACTAGAATCAAATATTATGAGTAGTACACGACAGAAGAATGAATCAAATTATGATCTTCCTGCCATAACTATGAAAGAATGAATTATAAGTTTCTATGGTACTTTTCTAAGAGCTGTCAAACCAGATGAAATCAAATCAGAGCAGGTTTTGGCCACATATATGGTGGTAAGGTGTTTGTTTACAGGCCTGATGCAGCCAGGCATGCTGGCTACAGCAGAGGACACTAAAGGAGGCATGGAAAAACAGAAGTGGGCAGAGGACAGCCCAGTGTGTGCCCTGCTGCAGTCCTGCTGGGAGCTGACATATCAGCAATGTTGACACCACTTTTAAATCTACACAGTACTATAGAAATTGGGCATGGACAGGTTCTGACCTATTGATGGGAGAAGAAAATTATGGAGGATGTAGGAAAACATGGCACAGTATGAGCAGAGGACACTAGCATGTCTACCTGACAGAAGAGAATGAAGAGATAATGCACGAAGAAAAGTGAGCATTGGGGTGGAACTGCCAAAGGGCCATGTGGCCTGAGCTGAGGCAGGAAATTGGTAAATACTGTGACCTAATGTTAAGAAATCTAAAAAGTTTGGTAATATGCTAGGGAAGATATCAATATTTGGGCCCTCTTGAGCCTCTGTAATCTACTTAAGTAATTAGGATGTTTTCATCCTGGTGCATGTCTTTCAAAAAAAGAAAGACATGCATCAGGATACAGAAATGGCATGGACAGAAGCATGAAAACCTCTGATATTCTCCAGCTCAGCCTCCAGCAGCCGTGATGTTTATAGCTGGTAGTAGGTATTCAATAAATACTTTTTGAGCAAAGAGTTTTATCAGGGAATAACACTTGTCTATGTACGTGTCTTTGTGCAGCTTTGGTTATAACATGAATCTTTTGTTTTATGTCTATGAATCACCATAAATTCTGCATTTGAGATCAGGAATCATGTAATTAATATCATCTCTGTAACTCTTCTCAGCTTCTGTAAGGTATTTTCCATTGTGAGATGGAATCTCCACTGGTACATTTTCTCAATTATAGACCAAGTTAGCAAGGGTTATTTCAAATGCTTATCTGAGACAGTCGTATTTCAATCTGTCCCATCCTTCAAAGTAATCAAGTGAAGGTTGGACCACTACTAAATTGTATGGGAGTTTGGGATTAAATGATTCAAGGATCCCTTCTGATTCTGAGTTCATTTTTCTGTGATCTCTGAATCTTCCAAGGTTCATGTTCTCATGACAGTCTGAGGTAGATGATAGTAGCTGAGTATATTGTCTTCATATTGCAAAATGATTTTGTTTAGCTTTGAACCATTCATTAAATGAAATAAAAAGTCAAGCCACTCAGCCTACAACTCTTATAGATTATGTCTGGGAGCATGGATGGAGAGGACCAGGGGACTTCAGAGGCCATTGAAAAAAACATTGGTTTCCAGAAAATGTGAGTCTGATAAAATGTAATAAAAGATTTCCCTTTTCTAATTTGGAAATTTTGAACCTGATGGTTAAAGCAATTAGCAATTACTACTAACTACTGAATTAACTCTGAACCAAATCCAACCTGGTGATATATACATTTTCACCCTTCTGCTAAGCTCCTGTGCCTTTAACAAGTCCAGAACTTAAAAAACTAACAGGCAGTAAAAGGCCTGACCTACTTTTGGAATCTTTACATGATGCATAGATAAAAATAATTTCTCTAAACTAATTAACTTAAAAGTCTTGGAACATAACAACTTGGAGGCTTTCTATTTCTAAAATTGGTGCCCAGAATATTGTTAAGTGGCCTGATCTAGGGAAAGATGTGTTGGTTTTCATTATCCAATCTTGAGCTTTTCAGTGGAAATACTTCAATAAAATCTCTGTATTATTCTTTCTCTCAATTAATCACAAAAGAATAATGTAATGTGGGAAGCACAAATATATGACTAATCTTTTCCACCAGGTTTAACTTTTCTTAAACATCTCTTGATTTCCATGTATTTGATTAATCATTCAAATAGCTACTCAACATGGAACTTTCAAGTTCTGGTTACTGATGCTTGTCATGTCAAATTTATGATTAGATCAGAATGCAAAATTTCCTCACCCCACCTCTGTTTTGTTTTTGTTGTTGTTGTTGAGTATTATTTTATTTGCCTATAAAATATTTACTTTTATCATGATTATTAGCACATAGTGATTGTACAAATTGATTGTTTTTACTGTGCCCTTTCCAGACATGCATATGTTGTGCCTGGATCATGTCCACTCTCCCTTCTATCCTCTCTTGCCCCAGATCTGAGACTGAGAGAGGGGGGCTGATTGCTGCTAATTGGACTTGTAGAAGAGACACCTGTCTCAAAGAAGTTGTCTTCCCCTCTGCCTGAGAAAGCCAAATAGATCATCAAAGCTAAAAGAGAAGGAATTTGAATTCATTTGATCAAGAGATTTTTGTGTGTGGTGGTGCTAGGGATTGAACCCAGGAACTAAAACATGTTAGGATAGTACTCTACCACTGTGCTACACCCCCAGGCCCTGATGGAGAGACTTTGTAAACAGTTAAATGTGTAACTTTGCCTTAGATACTTATACTTATTTGCAGTAGTTCAATTTTGGGTAAGGAACATGAGGAGTGGGAAGAAGAAGAAAAAGAAGGAGGAGGAGGGGGAGAGGGAGAGGAAGAAGAAGAAGGAGGAGGAGAAGGAGGAGGAGAAGGAGGAGAAGGAGAAGAAGAAGAAGAAGAAGAAGAAGAAGAAGAAGAAGAAGAAGAAGAAGAAGAAGAAGAAGAAGAAGAAGAAGAAGAAGAAGAAGAAGAAGAAGAAGAAGAAGAAGAAGAAGAAGAAGAAGAAGAAGAAGAAGAAGGAGAAGAAGGAGAAGGAGGAGAAGGAGAAGAAGAAGGAGGAGGAGGAGAATGAGAAGGAGGAGGAGGAGAATGAGAAGGAGGAGGAGGAGAACGAGAAGAAGAAGAAGGAGAAGAAGGAGAAGGAGGAGAAGGAGAAGAAGAAGGAGGAGGAGGAGAATGAGGAGAAGGAGGAGGAGGAGAAGGAGGAGGAGGAGAAGGAGAAGGAGACGACGACGACGACGACGACGACCAAATCAAGAACATGGGTGCTCTGAGAATGATAGATTGGATTGCTTTGAGAACCTGAAGAAACAGGGCAGAGAAGGCAATGTAAGGACTGTTTAGCAAATTCTTAATACAAAAGAATGAAGTGTATGTAAACATTTTCAAAACAGGAAGGTGAGTGACCCAAAATAGTGTCACCGTGCCTCCAATCTCATGTTGCATCAGAAGAAAACAACAACAGCAGGAAAAATGACAATGGGGAGAATACTTTTATTTTTCAATTAAAAAACCAATGACCCCAAATAGTTTCATAGTAATCTCATTTGTTTTTTGTTTTTATTAGCAACCAGGACATTTCTCATAACAAATTGCAAGCTTAGGGAAGTTCATTTGTTCTTTTTAATAAGGGTAATTAAAGTGCTTGAATAGTAATGGAGTACTTCTGGAGTCTTGGTCAACTTGGTAAAACTTGTGTTTGTTTAGGAACTTTTTGATTTAAACAAAGCCAGTATTTGTGCGTGTTGGGCTGGGGGAGGAGGAAGAAGGCAATCAGTGAGCTATGTGTAAACAAGTCACTTCTGTGTGGATTTCAGGCCTTGGCCCTTCCTGCTATCCTCTCCTTTTGGGATCTCATCCAAACTCAGAACTTCAGCTATGGCATCCATGGAGATAATTAATTTGGAAAAGAAATATTCACAGTGATCGGCATAGTAAAATATTGGATAGGTGGTCCTGAGTAAAAGGAATTAGACTTCATTTCAGAGGCAGCTGGATTCCATGGCCTGAGAGAGCCAGCCTGGGGAGGCAGATTTCCTGTGGCTGATTGAAGGAGGGCAGAGGAGGAGGCAAGAATACACACCTCTGACTGCTTTCTCAGTCTATCTCATGGTCATGCTGCATCCCCTAAACTGTTCTCATCAGAGTATTAACACAACTATCATTTAAACATATTACTTCAAAGAAGAAAATAATGGGTGAGGGACAGCCATTTTTTGAGAGGTGACCAAGGAGAATGACCTTTTCCATACTCTGCAGTCCAACTCTGCATTTTCTTAATCATGTCACCTTCATCTCACCTAAAACCATCAAATTTATGGGGAAGACCATTTCAGCACAGTAAAAAATTCAGGTAAGATAAGGCGCTAAGCAACTCGGTGACACCCTGTCTCTAAAAAAAGTACAAAAAAAGGCTGGGGATGTGGCTCAATGGTTAAGTGCTCCTGAGTTCAATCTCTAATACAAAAAAAAAAAAAAAAAACTAAAGTAGAACAAAGAGCTCATATTAAAAGGTCCAGGGATACATTTGGTTCCCTCTATCTTTGTCCTCATAAGTCTCTCTCAAACTTGGTTCGGCTTTCCTCTATGTTGGTTTTCCTCTCAGGTCTCTCCTCTCCAGGCAGTAGCAAATGACCACCAATAGCTCTGAGATTACTTCCTCTGAATGGGAAACCCCAGATAAAGGAAAGCTTCTCTTTGTCTATGGTTTAAGCAAGCATGGCTTGCTTTGAATCCTTCAAGTGGCCAGATGGATAGGATGCTTTGGTCAGCAATGTCAAGTTCATCCCCATATGAATCAAGAGCTGAGGGTAAGTTTAATGAAAAACAGTGTGCTATTATCAATAGAAATGGGAATGGGTGCAGTCACTGCCTCTTCCTGAATCCTCCGGAGCTCATTTCATAACCAGACTGCTCACTATGACCATGAACTCCAACCATACTGGCTTCCTGCAGCCCTCCTGCTCTAAAACTAGGGGCTAAGATCCTTAAAGGCAGAAACTGCATTTTATTCATATTTACAATTTTGTTTTACTCATAGATCCTGGGACTTATATTGCATCTTTGATACATGATAAATTTTCAAGGTTGAGGATGACTTCTGCTTGTGTGTGTGTATGTGTGCGTGTGTATGTTTGGGAAACTGGGATGAGTGCGTGGGTGAAGGAGAAGTGTATTTCTGTGGAAATGGATCAGCAGGCAGCCCCTGGGTCTGGTGGCTGCAGGATTGATGCAGGCCTTTGACCATCTTGGTGGCAAAGGTCGAGGCCTTAGCTGAGGAGATTGTGCATCCTTACATATCTGGCAGCATGATGATGAAGTTTTAAGGAAAACAGAATGTAGGTTATTTTGTCCTTCTTGACCTCAGTTTCAGCAGAGACGGAAAAAAACCCAATAGACTCAAAAGGAAAGAATGAAGCAAAGGGGTGAAGGCGGCATTTTCAGGGGACAACAGCTACATAAGTTAGGAGAAAAAGTTAAGACCATGACCAAAGGTGACAAGACCTATTTGCTCTCATATTGTTCACTTAAAGCCTAATTTTACCTGTTTTCGTGTGTGTGTGTGTGTGTGTGTGTGTGTGTGTGTTTCAGTTTGCAATCCACCCCTTCTCCCATATGTGCTATCAATAGTCTGTGATCCAGGGACCCTTTCCTCAGTAACTAGTTCCATATGTTTATTCACTTCTATTTGCAAAACAACTTTAAGAAAATTCTTTCAGCTAAGGTCATGTCATCTTGTTTTTGCATTCCTTTTAAATGGGAGGAATTTGTTTGGTATGGTTTAAACCTTTCAAAGGATGAAGAATTTGCCTCTTGTGTAAGAAGCGAGGTCTTCATGTATAAAACTGATCTAAAGAATATTCTAGATATTTCAGGGTTAACTTTGGGCCCAATGAAAGAGAAAGCTTTCCTTCTTGAAGAGTCTTTTACCAAAGGAAACTTTGGGCCATTACAATAGAGTTGGATTTATGAGTCACATACAATGTTATCTCAGACTTTAATGCTTAAAAATCACCTGGGTTCTTATTCAACAATCCCTTTACCCAGGGATTCTGATTTTGTAGATCTAGAGTGGAGCTCAGATTTGGTGATTCTGTCAATGATCTGTATACCAAGCTCTGAGAAACACTGACCCAGACCAATGTCTTATTATCAGGCACCAAGTAACTGCAGCCCACAGTTGTGAAGTGGCCTGTTGAACATCACACAGCCACTAGACTGAGACTACTATGGAGGGCTCCTGACACCCTATCCGGAGCTTTTCTCTTTTGTTTCTCATAAAGGGCAACTTGGAACAGTGATTAAGAATGTGAACTCAAGTCAGAATGTCTTGATTCCAATACCAACTTGACCACCACCAAACCCTGAGATCTCTTACAAGTTATTTTACCTCTCTAATCCTTAGTATTTTACTCTGTAACATCAGAATAATAATGTTACCTATTTCCAAGGGTTATTAAGAGGATTACATATAATACATGTAAAGTACTTTTCATGTTGCCTAATAAATAAATTCAGCTTAGTGCCCAAGTGTGATTATGAGCTTATTGTTACATATGGTAAATTATCTCCCTGCTTGAACTGTACTTACCTCTAGTTTTCCAGAGGCATGGATATCATTGGGATGGAATGGCAAGGTGTTTCTGGGAGCAAGAAGTACAAAGACCCCTTTTCTCAGCCCTGTCCACACATTTCCTCCTGCTATACTAGTAGTAGGTGACTGATGTGGTACTCAACTGGTCCCAAGTTCGATACTCCCTTCTGGGAAATTTTACTTTGCCCTTGAGCCTCTGGTGGCTGTGAGGAAGTCTACATGTCTGTAGAAACAGAGATGTTAGATTGTTGGTAAGCAGACGAAAGTCAGTTTTGGGGAGTGGAGGAGAAACCTCAATGAAAGGCCAGTTATGAATATTCCTCAAGGACATAGAAAAGGCCACCATGTGGGATTGTAAATATGAAAATCAGCATAGAGGCTTTTCAAAAGACTAGACACGGAGCCACCATATGACCCAGATATACCACTCCTCAGTGTTTATCCTGAAGAATTAAAGTCATCATACTATAGTGATACATGCCATACCCATGTTTATAGCAGCAAATTCACAATAGTTAAAGTATGGAACCAGCCTAGTAGTCCATCAATGAATGCATGGAAAGAAAATATGGTACATGTACACAATGGAGTTTTATTCAGCCATATAGAAAAAATAAAATTATGTCATTTTTAGGAAAATGGATGGAACTTGAAAACATTAAGCAAAAGAAGCCAAACTCAGAAGATCAAGGGTCATATGTTTTCACTCATATGCTAGAAAGGAAAAAGGAAAAGAAAGGTGAGGGGTAGGGATCTCATGAAAATTCAAGAGAGATCAGTAGAGTAGAGGAAAGGACCTGAGGGAGGGAAGAGGAGAAGGCAAGGGGAAATACTGAGGAATGATCTTAACCAAATTATGTCCTTATATTATGTGCATGCATGAATATATAACAACATATATACAACTATATACATACATATACAACTATAATGCACCAATAAAAATGTGGAGAATAAAAAGAAAGCATGCTATAGTTATACATGATACTCATGTTTATAGCAGCACAATTCACAATAGTCAAATTGTGGAACCAGCCTAGGTGTTAATCAGTGAATGAATGTATAAAGAAAATGTGGTATATATACACAGTGGAGTTTTTTTTTAATTTTTTTTTTAAGTTGTAGATGGACACAATGTCTTTATTTTATTGCTTTGTATGTGGTGCTGAGGATCAAACCCAGGGCCTCACGCATGCGAGGCAAGCACTCTACCGCTGAGCTACAATCCCAGCCCCACACAGTGGAGTTTTATTCAGCCATAAAGAATAATGAAATTATGTCATTTGCAGGAAAATGGATGAAACTTGAAAACATTATGCTAAGCAAACTAAGCCAAACTCAGAAAGTCTAGGGTCATGTTTTCTTTCAGATGTGGAAGCTAGAAAGGAACAAAGAAATGAAAAGTGTAGGGCAGGGGGAATCTCAAGAAAATCAGAGGGAGATCATAGAGGAAAGGATCAGGGGGAGGGAAAGGGAAAATACTGGGGAGTGATATTGACCAAATTATTTTAATATAGAATTTATGCTGTATTAGGCATTATTTTTTATTTTTCTTTCATGTTTTTATTGGTACCTTATAATTATACATAGTAGTGAGTTTCACTGTTACATACTCATACATGTACATGATATAACAATATAATTTTAAGTAAATTGTTTTAAATACTATCATGTTATAGTATGTTAGTTCTGAAAGGAACCTCAGGAAACTACCTTGTCCAGCACCTTCCTTTCCTCCATTAAGAAGTGAGAAAAGTACCTGGTTTGTGACAGAATTGGAATAAGAGCCCAATTAGTCTCCATCCTGACCATAAATAAACACACACATAAAGCCCACTTTACAGTATTGAAAAAAGGGTCTCTTAGCCTGGTTAGATTTTAATACATAAGCCCAAGTTCATGACCTTGTTAGAAAGACTGGGATCAAATGTGTAGGCTGGGTATACTTTCTAATTGGACTTAAAGTGTCATTGTTTCTCCTCCCCACCTTGGGGAGTAAAAGTAGCCATGCCTAGTCTAAAGGAATAATTTGAATGCAATAAGAGAAAAATGAACCTTTTTTCCTTTGTGTCTGACTTGATTTCTGTGTACAATGCGCCTGTGTTCTGAGGAGTGCCTGGAGATGGCCACTGGATCATAATCACCTTCACTGTTCTGCTGCACAACGAAGCCGTGTGTGGGGTTTAATGGGGCTCCCTTGAAAACAGCACCAGCTAGCCAGTTAATAAAAAACAGCCCTCCAAGTCGGGCTTGCAGTGGCTAGCTTAGATTTATATTAACAAATGAAGACATAAATATAACCTTGGTATGATGTAAACACATTCTTCCAGCAGGTTAGATTTTCATCTAAACCTGGGTCACCTGGCGCAGCACTTGGAGCTACAGGTTTAAGTCTCATCTCTATGGACAAAATCAAATGTGGATTGAGTTGAAGTCAGACAGCAGGGAGAATTCTTTTGCTGACATCTCCCTGAGTAGCCTCTCCTCTCTTTTTCTCTGGTTTTGGGGCCTGGTATGTGCTTGCCATTGTGAAGCAGCGGAAGAGATGAGAACAAAACCTGGTGAATGTGCTTGGTGAGTGATGGCCATTGGAGCCATGTGGTATGTGGGCCTCAGCCTTTGTGAGGGGTCACCAGGGATTTGTGAGAGCCCATAAACTGCCACGTCAGGAAGCACCACTGCTATTCTCAGCAACTGATAGCTGGCAGCAGCTGCCAACATTTTTTTTTTTAACTCAGACCACATACTGCTCCTCTCTTGCTGATTCTTTAAATGTGTCTCTCAGAGTGGCAGATGGTGACAGTACTCCAGATGTTATAGCTTTCATGTTCATCTGATGTTTAGACGGTGTGCCCCAGTTATTGATGTAAGTAGAATCACACGCCCAGCACTTGTGGACCCAGCTGTGCATCGCAAACCAGCTGTCAGAGCAGCTCTTCAGGGCTCAGGTGGAGGTGCCATGCCCCCACCTGTCCCTTACATTTACAACCCTATATTTGCAAGCCTACTCCTCTGGAATGCAAACTTTGAATATGCAACTCAGAGTAGTTTTGAGGTTCTTGGGGTATCTCTGATCCACTTTCCCTCCTCTCTCCTGTGATTTCAATCTCCCAGGCCAAAACATTGAAGACCTGGGTTTTGAAGTATTCATTCAGACCTCCCGCTAAATTCTGCTAAAATTCCAGCAACTCCAGCCCATTGTCTCTTCCACCTTGGCCAACCTCTGACTACTCACCCTAGGGCAGCATTCCACCCTACTGCAGAGACTTGAGGGCTCGGGACTGGAAGATCTTTTGTTGGGCATCATGATGTTACCTGCCCTGCACCCAGCCTCCTGAGAATTCTTCATGGAGAATCACTCTTTGTTTCCATCCATTAGATTTTAGTGGGACTGTCTTATCACACTACTTCACCTTTTTGGCCACTGAATTGGATCATCTAAATTTCTTGTCCAGGACTTTACTAATTGACATGAATGGAGGCACATTATTTCTTAACCATGAAGCTGAGAAGATATGAGAGCTGCTGGCAGCTGTGTTTCACACTGCATGGAAGACACCAGTATGTAGGAGATGTAAGCTGTTCCTCAGAAGAGAAAAGAGATGAAAGGGCCTGGGAGGATCCAGGATCTAACTTCAGTGTGCCAGGATCTACCTGGCCAACTGTCCTTCCCTTGGCTTGGTTGCTTAAGCCAATACATTCCCCTCTTTACCTTAAGATGATTTATACTGTATTTCTGTCACCTGCAATAAGAATCCTACCTAATGTAGTCTCCTTGATTTCTGCTGTGGTCACTGTTATGAAGCCACTGCACTATCCTCTGGCCCTTCAGCCACATACCCCTTCCAGTCTCCAAGCAGAAGGAGATTTTCCTTCTAAATGTGACAGGCGATTCTGGCCTAACATGGGGAGGTGGTAACTGCTGCAAAGATGACAGTTCTTTAAGCTCCAGAAGTGATCTTGGGCTTCTTCCATACTTAGCACTCCTGCCATGGAAGATTATCCCAAGGTCCTTCCTGCAGCATCTCAGACCTGAGACTGGAAGGAATATTTGAGCCTACTGTAGCCTTCACTTCACCAACAAATGCCAATGCCTGTAGTGAGGTCCCCATAGCACTGCCAACCACAGCAGCAGGCACTTGCAGCAGTCCAGGATGATATGGTCCTGGGAAACGTCCCCACAGCCAAAGAGTGGCTTTTCCTTGAATCACAGCTCTCCACCTCAGCCACTGCAAGGGATATTTTTCTCATCCCCAAATTATTACTGGTGACCACTGCCTTTGTCCATTAGTACCTTCATGGAAAGGCATGATTTTCTATTTCTGTGTATATAAACACGTTATTTTTTCTGTTACAAATTAGTGAGGTAAATCAGCTGCTCTGGTCTTTTCTCAGTGTCTTTGTTCTGGAATTTTGTTTAGGTTTTCTCCTTTTAGCCAGGGATTGAACCCAGGGTCTCTTTACCACTGAGCTACATCCCCAGTCCTTAATTTATTATTATTTTTTAAATTTGAGACAGAGACTCGTTAAGTTGCTGAGGTTGACCTCAAATTTGTAATCCTCCTGCCTGAGGCTCCCAAGCTGCTGGGATTATAGGTATGCTTCATCATGCCCAACTTGCCAGGCTCTTTAAATGAATATCCTACAAAGTTATAGAAAAATGCGACAATATTCAGGAGTCTTCTAGAGGAACCTAAGAGCAGGTCTCTGGAGTCTGACTGCCTGGTTAGACTTGTAGCCTTATTGCTTACCAGTGCTGTCCTTGAAACAAATCATTTAACCTCTTTGTGCCTTAGTTACCTAAGCAGAGAGCAGTCCTGGAAACCCCTTTCCTGAGCCCTCCCATCCCATCCAAGATCAGAGGGAACACTCTACAACTACAGAACCCAAGGTGGAACATCAACCACTGTTGCTGCCTTCCCAGGGTTTCCTTGTGCGGGAGGAGATGGAAGGTGAAGCTCCAAGCCTGACCCTGCTGCAGTGCTTAGGGCAGAGTGGCAGTGTGGTGAGATGCGCTAGCCTCCCCCAGGTGTTGCTCACTCTCAGCTGGGGGGCACTCGGACCTGGCAGGACTGTGACCAACACTGCCTGTGAACCTCTTCACATGGAGGAAAGTAGCCACCAGATGGAGTGGGGAAATCTCAAGAATAGGGTAGAGAGTGGGAGAAGGCTTGACGTCAGGAGCAGGAGGGTGGGTGGGTGAGGTTCCTTTATGGATCAAGTGGAGCAGGCAGAAAAGCAGCAGATGAAAGAGGAGTATGTCCCACGCAGAGAGGGGTTGGTGCCTGGCGTGGGGATCAGGGGCAGAGCCCCTTCCTTCTATCTTCATGGCCCTAAAGAATCCTTCTTCTTCCCACTTCCTAGTCAGTGTGTACATCTGCAAGCTGCCCACCCTTGAGCCAGTGTTTGTGCTTGGAGGACATTATTAGATCCTGGACTTAATTTATGCATTTCTTTGATGCCTATGCAGCTGTGTGAGTCATGGTTATTTTATTTACTTTCCTTCAGACTTTCCCGTATGGTTTTTGCTAGACTGCTTGTTCTTCTTTCGTGCTGCTTCTCTGGGCCTTAGATCTGTTTTCCCATGAGTGTTAGGGTGAAATACATGAAATTGGAGGAGGCAGGGAGTGTGATGAATGAAAGCAAAGATGAACATGAAGAAGATTTTTAAAGTGTGAAGAGCTGCACGAGCGTGAGGTGGAAGCTGGTAACATACCTGGGGAAGTTCATTGTGAAGTAGAGAATTACTAATGGATCTATATTAGGGTTTATCCAGAAAAAACAAGTCAACAACAAAATCATGATATCCCCCAAATGAGAAGGCTGGGCAGGGATATTTGATTGATGTTATTAGCAGTCTACAATGAAGGACAGCTGAGCACTTACTGCCTACTCAAGTGTTTGCCTGTGGTCTAGTGGCTAAGACCAGACTCCTGCATCCAGCTATCTGTTTGAAGCCTGGTTGTGCCACCCACTAGCTGTATTACCCTGGACAAGATGCCTTACCTCTTCGTGCCTTTGCTCTGTAATGGCAGGGGACATGCTAAATCCCAATGCTATGGGGTGGGTGTGAGGCTTATAAGGAGCACTCAGAACAGCACCAGGCACAGAACGCTCTGATCTAGGTGGGAGCTGCTCTCATGTCCTAACATTCAACCAGGCTTCTGTCACCATCAGACAGTATTCTTCAGTAGCAGAGATTCAGGGCAGGTGGCTAATTGTCCTTCTCTTCTGGGAACTTATCTTTAAAATCTGAACTTGAAAATATTCATTTGAACTATATGAAATTGCTGTTTTGGTATTTCAGAAATGGCTGAAAATCAGCAATTTCCAAGCACCAACAGGGGAAAGGATTTTCCCAGGCCACACATGTGACTGCCTCCTACAGATGAGCAAATGGCCATGATTCCCAGGGAGGGTCTCCTCAGAAGTTACACAGCATTGCTGAGCAGCTGCAGTGCTTAGGGCAGAGTGGCAGTGTGGTGAGATGTGCTAGCCTCCCCCAGGTGTTGCTCACTCTCAGCTGGGGGGCACTCAGACCTGGCAGGACTGTGACCAGCCTGTGAACCTCTTCACATGGTGGACATAGTAGAGGTTCCTCCCTTCTGTTTGTTCTGCTTGAGGCTGGCTGCCCTCTTACTGCAAGTCACAGTCAATGAAATCAACTGACAACCAATCTGCAGGTGTAAAACTCAACTGGGTGCATGTTCTTCAGAAGTCTAGCATTGGAAACTTCTGTAGATAAATTGTGGGTTGAGAAGATAATAGTCCCTCAAAGGCTCCTGTGAGGACTGAGGGTGAAAATGCATGGAGCACACCCAGCACTCTGTGTGTGTGTGTATGTGTGTGTTTCCTTTTCTTTTTTTGTTTAGTTTTAAAGACATCTTTATTTTTATATTGCACCCAGCACTTGGTAAATGCTCAGCTAATGCAGTGGTCGTGTGTCATCCTGGCCTGGTTGTTACTCTTACTCACTTGCTGTTATTTTCCAACAGGCCTTTGCATTCAACCTAACCAGCAGAGTAAGCTGTTGGCCCTGTGGGACAGTGAAGTCATCGACACTACTCCCCCATTCTGTAGCTATTGGAAAGATAACATTTACAGATTTCAAGATGCTGGTTGTCTTTTTATTACCAGTCTCCTACTCTTTGGTGACATTCCTGGGGAATTCTTAGGTTCCATGAAGAAGATTTGTATTTTTATCTGAGAAAAAATAGGGGGATTTACTGTTTGGGGGAGTAAAAGAACTGTCATTTTTCTGTTGGACTGTTTCCAGCATGTGTTCCCTTATCACCAACAGATTGCAAATTTCTTGTCCATCCTGTTCCTCCTAAATAAGGAGTTATACATCAGAAAAGAAAAACACCTTTAGCAACCTGCTGCTTGAATCACCTTCCTGGTTCCATATGTGGCTGCCACACTTTTCAAAAGATATTGTTGAAATAGCCATTTAAGTCATATTGAAACACTTTTATAGTCTATTATTTGTGAAAGGGAGAAGACAAACTTTATTCCAGAGTATATTAAACTGGCCTTGTTTAAAATGTTTGTAGTATTTCTCTCCCAGCAGCTGCCAGCCTTTTCCAAAGGTGCAAACCTTAGCTGCTCATAGGCTAGGAGCAGACTACAGAGGGCTGCAGGAGGAGAGCAGCTGCCTTCAGATATCCCCGAGAGAGATCCCTGGCTGTGGTGTGTGTCACTGTCTGCACCCCACATGGGTGCACCCTGCCAGGGAAGTGGCAGGGGTGGGAGTGAGAAATGGCATCTGGCCATTACACAGACAGAGGTAAAAAGGAGTGGCTTTCCTGCTCTCTCTTGGCTCCAGTTCAGGCTTCTTTTTCTCAGCCTGGCACCTGAACCTAACTCCAGGTACTATTTTTATGTCCAGATCTTCTTATGCTGCCTGTCACTCACCATCTCTTTTGGGAGTTTGCTCCTAAAATACTGTTCACCTAGGGCCAGAGAGCACCCTCTCCTCTGAACAATGTTATAATACATTTAATACCTTTTTAAATCCATCATCATTATCATCCATCAGGATACTCTAAGTTTTGCTTCATTAACAAATTAACCCCAGAAGTTCAAAGACTTAATCCAATTAAGGACTTATTCCTTGCTCATTTTACATGTGCACCGTGGCTCAGTGGAGTTTTCGTTCCACACATTTTTCTCAGAGACCTGAACTGATGGAGGCTTGGACTCAGCTGCACATCCAGAGGCCTGCACAGACATGATCATAGAGAGGACAAGAGCTGCACTGGAGATTATTGTACTATCTCTTGGGGTGTCACTTCATACAGCCTCTCGGCAAGAACTAATTACATGACTTCTAACTGCAAGGGACAGGACAACAAGATGGGTCATGTGCATAGTCTGTCTGCAGATGTCTCCACCATAATAAGTCTCCCTGAATTTTCAGAATTATTGAGTAAATTATGGTTTTCGGATTGTTAGTCTTCCTGAGAATTCTGATTGACCAGGCAAGAAATATCCATTTTCAAAGACCTCCCAGTCTCAGATTAACCAGCCCTCCTCGGCAACTAGGCCACGGTATCCATGTTGCCACACCTTACTTAGATCTAGTTGTCAATGTACAGTTCCTACCCCTATCTGCTTCTCCCACTCCAATCTAAATTCCTAATTCTTGAAGGAAGAAAACAGATGTTTAGAGTAAAACACTACTGGTACTCTACAGGGTACGTGGCTATTTGATGAGTCAAGGAAGAAGGGAGGAAAGGAAGGAGAGAGGAGAATGAATGAATCAGTCAGTCAAAACCACTTCTTGGAGTAGGTTAACTATAAACTAAACTCATCTTTTATAGGCTGATTTTTACCAGTGTGCTGAGCACTGGTCTCAGGAGAAATGTTTAGGTGTATAGCTAATGCAACCTTAAATATTTTTCCTCTAACTTCTGTTTATATGTTGCGTTTCCATTCCCCTGGGTTGTAGAAACTTACCCTCTGGCAAGTCTAGGGCTCCATCATTTTTTTCTACATTCTGGAAGCCAAGGCTATAAAGAGCTGGTATCTGTTTCTGACAGTACTGTTCCATTGGTCTTCCACTGTCCGTCTACAAGTTTCTGGTGGTTGGTCCTGGCTCCTGTTTGGAAGACTTGTTTAAAGCCTGTTCACTATCTCTCAGAGTCTCTTTGAATTCCACTGGGTTCTGCAATCTGGCAAGGGGGTCCCAGGGTCCTCAGAGTATCTTCCAGTTTCCATCTGCAGCCATGCCACCCTGGGCCACAGGCAGTGCTGGGCCATGGAAAATACTGTGACCTCATATGACACATGTCACAGCCATTTCTTCTCGAGTCACCAAGAGGTGAAGCACAGATCCCTTTCTTCTATAGAACTACAAATGTGTCTGTCCGAGGATTCTCTCTCTCCTCCCAAGCCTTTGCTGAAAAGATGTATAGAGAGCATGGCCCCCTTTTTAGGAGCCTGTAACATTAATTATACTTTGTGTCTCCATAATTTTTCCTGATTCCACCCCAACCACACCCAATTCCAACACCATCCACAACCTGGGGAAGTTTCTCTAGTTTTGGGGGCAAGAAGCCTGACTTGTCTCTTTCACTCCCCTCAATATCCTCAGAACCTCACTCTGTAACTCAACATGTAAGAGAAGTCATGGGTCGTAAGGTTAAAAAAGAGGTGAACCCATGCATGTTTGTGTAATCCATCAATACTTTAAATATCATCCCATCATGCTCATTCTCTCAGGGTCACCTATTTGTTCTGTGCCCCAAATTTAATATAAAGGCATCTTCATCTGCCTTGTGCCCTGTCCGCTCATGTATGCTGTCCTGTTGGGCATATACATGTGTTTGCTGTCCCATCTGGCCACACCCTCTGCTCAGAGCAGCTTTACCCAGCACGTCCAGCATGCGCCACAATGCAAGCTCCGCTTCCTTTTACCCTCCTGGATTCCGCACCAAGGTTCAATGACATCTTGCCCACTCCAGTGGTTTGGTGGTATAGGTCTGGATTTTTTATATCTAAATCAAAGGATAAAAGATTTAGGGTGCCACTGTTTCCATGGAGCATTTGGGTCTGGCCCTTGCAGGTCACCCTTATAACCATGTATCTTCCAAAAAGTGAGAAAGGAGGAGACTAGGGTGAATACAACAGACGGCATCTCTCAGAGCAGAGCCAGTGGCTGGGGGGGTGGGGGGAGATTTATTTATCTGTGCCTTTCAGTAATCTTGTAGAAAACTCTATCTGCAAGGAACCCTAAAAAAGCTCATGCAGAAAAGCATTCACAAGTGAACACCTGTTGGTTAAATCAAAAAAGAAAGTGGTGAACTTTGGACATCAAAAAGGAAAGTGGCTGCTTTCAGAGACAGCTGCAGATACAAATGGTTGTTAGAGACTAATACAATGCATCCATGAAGAGCAGCCCTGCACACTCCCTGGGCTCCTGGTTCTGAACCTGGAACCAGATTTTCATAATGTACATACTGGGAAAGATCCCACTGTTAAAATATGAACATATAAATAGACGTATTAGATGTGTGCATGTAGTAAACTAGTATTCTGAGGATAGTTTATTATTCTATAAGAATTTGTGCTGAGAACATGGAGCACTAGCAATGTCATGTGGTCCCAGTCGCAAAGAGTTGGTGGTCCTGCAACATCTGTCAAGGTCCAGTCTCCTGGCTGTCTATGCTGTTTCATAAGCAGCCTTTGTGCTCAGAATTCTAATTCAGACTGATGATGCAAGAGTCTTTTTAAGCCATCTCTTAAGATGCCTGCTTTTAATAAATTGGTATTCAAAGTGCCTGTGTAGGGAGAAGAAAATAGAAGGCAGGATGTGGAAGAAAGAGAATATATATTACTACTCTGGAAATAGACACAAAAAGAATCAACCTGCCTGTTGATTTAAATCCAGCCTGTCCACCCCCATGAAGTTACACACTGGCAGGAAAAAGAAAGGCTCCAGCCTGTTCTGTTGGCTGCTGATGCTGGTGCTGCACCCTCTGGGATTGCATACTTCATACACAGAAGCAGGAGTTGGCAATTATCATGATGTTTCCATGTGTGAGCTCCTGGTTGCAGTGAAGAGGCATGACGTGTCACCACTAGTAGCAGATATTGGCACTGACTTAACACAGGTAGCTGTATGGAGTTCACGCTGTAGTTCTATTAGCTCATTGCCACTGTAGATCTTTCAGGGGAAACTGAGGCTTGGAGTTTGAAAGTCTGTCCAAAGTTCTGTTGCTGTAAGTCCAGGTCCTCTCACTCAACCTCACTATTTCTTCTGTGGTACCACAGGTATATCAGTCATGTCTTGATCTTGTAGGAACGAGAGACTTCTGTAGGGGTGCTAAGAACACTGTGGCTCTGCATATTAGGAACCACGCTCCAGGGAGTAAAGATGGAAGAGAAAGTGCGTCAGCAAAGCCCTGCCATGTTCTAGGGACTAATGCCCCTTGTCCCATTTCCTCTCCCAGTTTTTGTCTCCAATACAGTACTGTCACCTAAGGTTCCCAGCCATTGCTGTGTCCCCAAGGGCCTGGATAACATCAGACTTTACATGTGTATTATTCTCATTTCCCTGAATCCGTGTTTAAAAAAAAAAATTGTGTTTCTTGTAGTTCACTCCATTTATTCTGTGATTTGCCTGTTTGAATTCTTTGCTTGTTTACTTGTTTAGTTTCTCATTTTCCTATTGTTTTTTTAATTGATTTCTTCATTTGTTTAGACAACACTGTTGGTTCTATATGTTATAAGTATCTTAGACTAGCTTAGGTTTGTCTTTTCACTTTGTTCATGATATCCTTAAATTCTTTAAAAATTTGTTTTTAAGTTTTGGGTTATTTACTTGTAGGTCTTAATGCACTTAAATTTTTTCTCATGTACTTTGTAACACAGAGATGAGATTTTGTAGTGGTTTTGTCTAAACACCACTTGATCAGTAGCAGTTCACCCATTCCCCATAGAATTTCAGTGCCATCTTGGCTGAATATCAAGTTTCCATATATGCCTGGAACTGTTCATAGACCCTCTGGTTTTCTTCATCTCTTTGTCTATCTCTCTGTCAGTACTATACTGTCTTAATTACCATATGTGTTTAATGATTCTGTTAATCTTCAAATATGCATTAATAAAATAATAAAAGAAGTTAATCCTAAACTCTCCCATAAATATTTAGAATCAACTTTTTAAATTACACACATACCCCTTACTTTGTGACTTTCATTGAAATTCTTCTGAATTAATAGATTAATTTGAAGAGAACTGATACTTCTTTACAGTGGTAATCCCTAATGGAACTTGAGTTTCATCTGTCACAGGTGTATGAAGGCCAGAACTTGCTCTAAACAATGAATTGACTCCTGGCTTCTGTCTGGCAGTTTCTCTGTGAATTAGAAGCTCCCTGGAATGGCTGGCTGTGACTGAATCTCGGGTTCATTACAGCATATAGTTTTCTCAATGTGAGCCAAAGGGAGAAATGATTGTAATGTGATTTGCCAAGATTTTTTTCAAGCTGAGTGATCATATATATGTAATTAGGTAGGAAAAGGAAAAAAAAAAAAAAAAACACCTGTAAGAACAGAGCAAGGGCCAGCACTGCTCTGACAGCTGGAATCCCAAGGTGGCCTGAATGAGAACGCTCACACTCACCCAGGCAAAGTACACAGGCTACTCCAGCTGGGAAACATCAGTAAGACAAGATGTTCAAAAATAGCATCGGGGAAAACAACAATAGTGTCTTAAAGCCTGCTGAGTTTGATGTGCCCAGCCAATTTCATTCCAAAGATTATTACCCTTTTCTTCTGATGTGTACTTTCTTGCCTCTCCCAGCTTTCCAACCATAAATACCTAAAATTCAAAGAAAAACAATTCCTGAGCAATAATGCCAATGGCTCCAACACTGGAAAATGAGAATTTTTGAAGGATGAGAGCCTATTTCTTTTAACTCTGAAGATTTTATGGAAATTAAACTAAATTGCCATGTAATGAAAAACAAAAGAAACATAAATACTATTTTTAATTTAGGAGATAAGAATGGTAATGATTGTTCATGACCTTCATCAGAGTCATTGTCATGGTAAAGCATTTGTATTTCCGACTGTAGAAAGATTTATAAGAACTTAATACTCCTCCTTGTTCAAGAGGGAATAATGAATTTGAGATATTATAGACATGAAACATGTTCTTTAGGAGAAGTAAGAGGATGGCAAATATCCCCAACCTTTTTAGAGTTGGAATGCTTTGGTAATTTTGAAACATGGCATTCCTCCTCTTTTTAAAATCACTCAGTAGGATAGGCTTATTTTTAAATGGAAATTTTAAAATCTTTTACTATGAAAATTTGAAGATATTTTTTGGCCTTTTGAGATAAACCTTAGGCTGATAATCACAGCTTCAGAAGATGCATTTACACCAAGAAGGAAAAGATAACAGACTAGCCATCAGCCCTGACAATGGTGCTAAAAATACAGACCCTGGGTACCAAGCCAAGAGATTATCTGTTAGCCATCTATGATAGTTGTCTATGTTTTTGATGTAAGTATTTTATTCTGTGAACTTTTTACAAGTAACCTATTTCATTTTTCCACTGTTGTGAATTATTCCAAGTTCATAATGTTTATTTTCTCCTAAGACTGTAAGAAATAGAAGATAATTTTTAAAAGGATGTAGGATTTGCTTTTAAAATACCATTAACTTAAAATGAGAGGAGAATCCAATTCCCACACACAGAATTTTGATGTATAAAACTCACCCTCTTTATTCTATCTTAAAGAAGAGAAAGGAATATTACAATTCTCATGAATCCTTCCACAACTTAAAGTTTGAAAAAAAAAAAGATTTAAATGTAAAGTCAGTAAAAGAATCATTCCATTTGAAATGTGTTATTTTCCTTAACTTGGAGAGTACACCTAGAAACCTCTGGTCACTAGAGGCTGTGAGAAAGTCACGTTCTAGTGGAAGCTGTAACTTTCTGCTGATAAGGAATCGTGTCCCTTTGCTTTTGTTTATTGGTGATGCTGCTGTTTTTTCTGAATTGGTGTTTTTTATCCTTGACTTTGCAGAAGTAGAACACATTTCCCATGGATTAACTCTGAGGACTGATGATAAAAGAAACATTTGTGAAAAGATCAGTGTTACATCCCCATTTTTTTTCCATGACAAAGAGGATACAGGATAATGTAACCAGACTAGGCTCCAAGTGCATGTGTTTATGGAGAGATTATTTGAGGGGAGAAAATCTTAAATGCAGGACAGAGTTCTAGAAATAAGAAGGCAGCTGGATTTTCTGGGATAGTTTCCTTAGAGAAAAGTAAGTTAAGTGTGTAGTTAAGTCAGACTCATAATGCTTGAATATGTGGATTTATTCTCCTTGCCAACATTTAGACAATGCAGATGTAAGCACAAGTCCCTCTCAATGTCCCCTCTTCTCTTATTCTATTCCTCTTTCCCTGAATAACCCCTGTCATCAGTTTGGATGTCTTCCACACTCTTTTTTAAGTATGCACATAACAAAAGTATGTGCAAAGGAATGTTTAAAAGTATAAAAGGGCTGGGCATAGTGGCACATGACTGTAATCCCAGGAGCTCGGGAGGCTGAGGCAGGAGGATTATGAATTCAAAGCCAGCCTCAGCAACAATGAGATGCTTAGCGACTCAATGAGACCCTGTCTCTAAATAAAATACAAAATAGGGCTAGGGATGTGGCTCAGTGGTTGAGTGGCCCTGGGTTTGATCCCCAGTACCAAAAAAAAAAAGTATAAAAGGCTTTTTAAAACATATATAGCATCATATTCTACATATTGTTCTGCAGCTTGCTTTTCTGACTTAGTATATCTTAGAGTTCTTTTCAGATTTCCCCATGTAGATATTTTTATTGGCTGCATAACATGGATGCATAACATTCATGTTGTTAATTTAATCATTGTGCATTGGTGCACATATTAAAGAACTGTTTCTCGTTATTGTCAACTGCAATCCATGCACAGTGACCACCCTTCTACATGCTTCTTTGTACTCTTGTGTGATTATTTCTAAGATAAATTCCTAAAAGTAGAATTCCTAAGTTAAAGGGCCTGCACATTTATAGTTTTAGTTCACACCACTGTATTACTCTCCAAAGTTACTAAACTATATTTCCACCAATTCATTATAAACATTTGATATTATTAAGCTTTAAAATGTTAATGGTGAAGGAAAAACTATATTGTATTTTGATTTAATTTCTAGTGGCTTTTCAGAATTATCTTTTTTTTTTTTTTTTGGTACTGGAGATTGAACTCAGGGGCACTTGACCACTGAGCCACATCCCCAGCCCTATTTTGTGTTTTATGTAGAGACAGGGTCTCACTGAGTTGCTTAGTACCTCACCATTGCTGAGGCTGGCTTTGAACTCACGATTCTTCTGTCTCAGCCTCCCTAAGTGCTGGGATTACAGGCTTGCGCCACCGCGGTGGGCTCACAATTATCATACTAATGCGTGCGCAGGTGCACACACACACACGGAGGAATGCTATGTCCACCCATACGGTCATGGTTAAGTCTGCACTAAATATACCTTGATGTAGCCACAAGTCAGTACTGCCTCCAGAGCCCAATTTGAAGACAGATTAGGTGACTAATATGGCATACAGCTTTGTGCCAGACATTAGGGTGGTGGGGTGACATGATGAAAGGACAGGAGGCAATGGCTTCTGAAAAATATCCTTCCTACTAAGTTAATGCCTGGAAATTTCCTTCAGGAAAAGAAGTCCCGGGGCTGGGATTGTAGCTCAGCGGTAGAGCGCTTGCCTCGCATGCGTGAGGCCCTGGGTTCGATCCTCAGCACCACATACAAAGCAATAAAATAAAGACATTGTGTCCATCTACAACTAAAAAAATATTTAAAAAAAAAAAAAAAGAAGAAGAAGTCCCTTTAAATTAAGCACTGACCCTTTGCAAAGCAACCTTTGGTAACAACAACAAAATGCTGGTGTGCAACGTGAGACCACAGATGGCCTCCATGGCTCCTTCCAGCCTAAAGTACTGAGATTGTCAACAGATTACCTGGTTGGCAGGCATAAACAGGGCCTTGAGGGAATGAGATTCAGGAGAGACGAGGTGGTCAAGAAATAGCTGCACTCAGGGTGACCACAAGAAGCTTTGATTCCCTTGGGGCAGCCAGAGACATTGAGTTACTGCAGAGAGGGACATCTGCAGAGGCCACCTTCCTCCCTGTCCACCAGTGGGCCTGGAGGTCACCTCACCTAGCTATTACTCTGCTCAGAGGGATGTTTCTGATAAAGCCTTAGGAGACAGTGCTCTATCAATCAATGGAAATGTATTTAAAACTAGATTAGAAAGTTGAAATAGCTCATCCATAATGTTTGTTAACTAAGACATATAAGAAGGGCCAGCCAATTTTGTTCTTGAGAACAAACTTTAGATGATAAATGTGTCACTAAGACAGCAGATATAGTCAATTGGATGTTGTTTTTTAGGAGACCTGACACCCGTCTCTTTACAGTGTTGCACAGTTCTCTGAGGTGGACTCTGAAGGAGTAGGATAATGAAGTTATTATTCTTTTTTGTCCTGTGGTCTCTTCCTTAAGTGCCTAGGGCATGAGGAGCTTAACATCTCCAAGACGTGGTTGTTAGAAAAGCCACTGCATTTCTAATCTCTCTCCCAACCACAGGTCTCCTGGCATGGAACTCAATAATATTGTTGCAATATGTAAATCTTTTTAAAAATAAGTACTAATATATCATTTGTAAGATTAAAGAAATGAGAATTCTCAGTCTTGGTCTACATTGACATAAAATAAATAGTAAGAGATAATACTTATAGTAATTATGCAAAACTATATAAATTCAGACACAACTCAATGAGACAGAATGGCTTAAAATTACAAGTGTTATCCATCATTTGGTAAAGTCCATTGAGAATATTTTTAGAACTTATTATCCTTGTCAGTTTCTAAGGGTTTATCTGCTAAATAATTGCTTGCACCATTGACATTTAGATATCCAGGTGCTTTTATGTTTTAGGCTTTCATTTTATTAGATTCTTTAGTAAATAAAATGTTCTCAGTGGGCTAAAAATAAAAGTAGACCATGTTTTTGAATTCAGCCCTGCATGTGGTTCTATTTTAGGGGCATTGAAGGGTTGAAGGGAGAACAGGAGATGGAGATGGGTCACACAGAGCCGTCACATAGATGTTGTGGTTTGATCCTCCAAAGTCCAGGTGTTGCCAGTGGGACAGTGTTAGGAGCCAGACGTGTCAGAGATGATGAGGCCAATAGTGCTTCTCCCTCCTGAGTAGAGGGTTCTTATAAAGAGGCCTGATGGAGGCAGGTAGTTTTCTTGCCCTTCTGACCTCTGCCACATGAGGACACAGCAAGAAGGTCGAAACCAGATGTTGGTGCCTTAATCTTGGACTTCCTGCCCTCCAGAACTATGAGGAGATAAATTTC
Organism: Geosciurus inauris; assembly: GCA_004024805.1. NCBI lineage: Eukaryota > Metazoa > Chordata > Mammalia > Rodentia > Sciuridae > Geosciurus > Geosciurus inauris. The sequence continues at coordinate 144,796 of PVHX01000360.1, read as the reverse complement.
TGTTCTTTATAAATTACCCAGTCTCAGGTATTCTGTTATAGTCACATGAAATGGACTGAGCCATGTTCTTGGCATAAGCTTAATACCTATCTTCAACAGGGATTTTTTTAAAGCCATGAGTTACTAGCAGAATTTCTTTCATGTGAGATATTTAGAATTTAGTACATTCCATGAGGCATAGTCTTGATTGCCAGTGTGGAGGAGCTAGGAGTTGCCACCAGCCTCCTGTGCCAGGGACACCATCTTGAATTGTTGGGCTACTCCCACACCTTTCTTTCATTTTAATTACCCTGTAGCATTTTAGAAGATTTTTCTCTAGTAGCAGCAGGGTAATGCATATTCAGATAATGCCAAATTCTCTTTTGCTTAATACTTGTTTTGTGTGCTTTTTTTCTTGCACCAAGAAGATTTATATAGGTCAAATCCTTATCCATTTATATGTTTTGCTACATAGGCAAAACCCATTTTGATTGGGATATTCTCATGTTGACATACTCAGGATGGCTTAAACATTTTGAATGCCAACACATTAGCCCACTTGTGTTGAGTCATATTCATTAGAAATGCTTTTTTCTTGTCCTTTAGTCCCCCTACCCTTGTGTTCTAAACTAAGGTGTAACTCATTGAGAGTGCCACCTCAAGGTAACCTGACAAAACTGCTTTCCCTGAGGGTCAGGTACCACTTCAAGGTCTTCCCATGTAACTTATCTACTCCCTTAACACCCGTATGAGAAAAGTACTGTTATCACCTCTAATTGCATTGATGAAGCCCAGAGAAGTTAGGTAACTTGTTCAGGCCCACACAGCTAGTGCTGGAGAGAACAGGAATTGTTCCAGTCTCCTTGGCTCCAGAGAATAACCACACGATCCCATCTCTTCTAAATCAGAACTTCCAACCAAGATGGTCATGTCTCTCTAGATCAGCTTCCTGTTCCTCAGATACTATTGACACTGGAATCAGTCTTCTCAACTACTTTCAAACTAGCACACACTTGGGGCTGGGGTTGTGGCTTAGTGGTAGATGCTTGCCTAGCACGTGTGAGGCACTGAGTTTAATCCTCAGCACCACATAAAAATAAAATAAAGATATTCTGTCCACCTACAACTAAAAAACAAAAACAAAAAAACTAGCACACACTTTCTAGCATCTCTATGGTGATCCCTAGCCCACCCTCACTGAGGGTAATTTGAACAAACCTAAGCCACACTAGGCTCCATTACTAGGTTGTCAGGGATGTCAAACCTATTGGTGCTCAGCAGCCCCTCAGCTTCCTGAGACATGTTCATGGCCACAGGAAGCAGACCAATCAACATTTATTGAGTGACGGATGCACGTTGGACACTGTCCAAGTTGTAGTGAATGTGATAAAGTTATAAATGAGCAAGAAGACCAGCAAACAAAAGCCTGTCAGTCCCTCAGGGAGTGTGTGCTCCCTGCTGGGTTCGATCCTTAGCACCACATAAAAATAAATGAATAAAATGAAGGCATTCTGTCCATCTACAACTAAAAAAAATAAAAAGCATCCTAATCTGCACTTTGGGAGGCTGAGACAAGAGAATCGCGAGTTCAAAGCCAGCCTTAGCAATGACGAGGCGCTAAGCAACTCAGTGGGACCCTGTCTCCAAATAAAACACAAAATAGGGCTGGGGATGTGGCTCAGTGGTCAGGTATCCCTGAGTTCAATCCCCAGTACCAAAAAAAAGCAGCCTAATCCTTGATTCTTTCTTGGGATAATAAGAGTCCTTCTCTTAAAGCTACTTGACCAATCTTGAATTTTCAGGATCCAGAGTGAACCAGCCCCTGACCCCTCTAGCTGAGGGTTTCCTCCCCTTCACTCACCAGCTCACTTTTAAGCAAATCCTGGTAGCACTGCCAGCCAGCCTTGGGCTTCACTGACTTCCTCTCTCTTCACACCCTTAGTTGGTGACTCTGCCATTGCAATATGGAGCCTCTCACTGCAGAGGCTGGTGACGATGAAGCCGTGCTAATGTGCCAACTTTCTCCTATGGCAATTTGGATGATTGTCATGTTATTTAATGTGGTTTTTGCCTCACTGAGTTTCATTGTGTTCTTACTATCAGAAGGATGAGGGAGATGTTGAAAAGGTTTGGGCATGTGAGATGCAGGGCTTGTGTGCTCTCCACAGCAGCCTCTTCCAGATCGCCTGCCACTCTCCAGACCACACATTTCAGGGCTATCCATTCACTCGTCAGCCTATGAAGGTACCAGACTTTGGGGCGTACCGTCCTTCCCATCTTCATGTGTGTGCTCTATTCTACAGAGGACTCTGTATGAGGCCCTGCCTGCCTCTCTGAGCTCTTCTGGAACCTTCCCCTTCCAACAGCCACTTAGCCTTTTTGCTCTCCTGGAACCCCCTAAGTCCAAGTATATTCTTACCTCAGGGCCTTTGCACTGCTTCCTGTCTTTCTAGAAAGCTTTTTCCTAGGTATCTGCAGTGTTTGCCTACTCTTTTCAAGGTCTTTACTAAGATGCCACCTCCTCCCATAGGCCCAATTCTTTGCCATTTCTTTCAAAAAAAAAAAAAAATTTTTTTTTAGTTATTCATGGACACAATATCTTTATTTTGTTTATTTATTTGTACCCAGAGCCTCACACGTGAGAGGCAAGCTCTCTGACACTGAGCCACAGCCACAGCCCCATTTTGCCATCTCTTAAATATCTACCTCCATTTTTCTTCAGTTATTTCCAATGACCTTATGATTTATTTATTTGTATATTGATGTGCAGATGTCTCTTTTCCCTCCCATAGTGTAAGATGCCTGAGCACAGGTACTAAGCTTTCGGTGCCCAGGAAAGGAAGGAAGATCAGTTTACAACTAATAAATAAATGAGTTGATTTAAAGTCAACCTACAGGAAAAGACTGAGTAAGTAATGAGACAGACAATATGAAGAAGTTGCAGAAGGGCCAGTGACTGAGAAATGACTCAAGTTTGGGAACGTGGATGTGGCAGACGGCGTGTGCAAGCTGAAGGAGGCAGAGTGGCAGAGTGCTCTTGAGTCAGCTTCCTGCATCAGGCTTGGAAGAAGAGCAGATAGGATGGGAGCCAGAGGGGCCGGCCTGATGCGGGAGGACAAGCAGTGGCATTCACTGTGCCTTGGGGAGGCAACAGAGGGGTGGTGGGTGGGACTCAGTGAGCAGACAGGTTAGACAGGTGTGCAGGAGAAGAGGAGGTACCTTAGGATCCTACCACTTAGACACTCATTGACTTGGAAAGGTGATAAATCAGGGCTATGACTGGCCTTGTAAATAACCAAGAGGAATGTGCCTGACCCCACATTTTCAGGACAGAGACAGTATTTTCTGTCAGGTTTCCCTCCCCACTGGAAATACAGCTTCTGCTATTGACCTTGCTGAGAGCTGCGGAAACCCTGAAGCCCGCACTGAAGAGTGAAAAATGAAACCAAGGCTGCTTCTGCCAGGCATCAGGGACAGGGTGCTGAGGTTAAGTGAGTGGAGCTGTGACACCCAGGAATGTTCACTGGGAGCAAGTTAATCCAGGCACCAAGAATAAATCACACCATTACCCGGAGCCAGCCTCCCTCCTCACCCACCAAAGCGAGTGGTACTTTGGTCAGCCATGAAATATAAAAGGAGATTGATGTATATTGCTTTTCAGAGGTGGCATATCTTTATTTTTTCTTAATGCTTAAATTATATACTTCTTAAAAAGTCAAAATGGAATAGAGGTACATAAAGAAGAAAGTAGAGGTCTTTTATAAATCACACGTAAGAACCCTTAGGAGGTAACTGTTTTAACAATGATTTATTGAGCCCCTACCACATTTCAAGCACAGGCACTATTTTAGAAGGTTCAAATGCATCAGTACTTAAGCAAAGGTCTTTGTCCTCCCTGGGTTTATGGTCTACTGTTGTGCTGCATGTCACAGTAGCCACTAGCTAAATGTGGCTATTTACATTAATTAAAATTAAACACAACTTAAAATTCAGATCACCAGCCACATTTCAAGAGCTCAATAGCCACATGTATCTATTAGGCAACATAGATACAGAATATTTCTATCACTGCAGGAAATCCAGAGGAATAATAAGTGTAATAGTTTGTAAGAAATTATTTTGTACCTTTATATACAAATACATACATCTGTGTGTGTATAAAAGATACAATATATATTGTATAGCATATGTACTATATATTCTGCTCAGCAACCTACTCTTATCAGTTAATCTAACATCTTCGATTTATCAATAATAGATCATACATACTCATTTTTATCCTCTCATTGGTGGATATTTAATTAATTCAATTTTTTCTATTATAAACAATATTACTGTGAAAACCCTTGGAACTTTTACCTCAACTTATTTCTCTAGTTTTTTGGTTTTTTTTGGTATTGGAGGTTGAACTCAGAGACAGTTTAACACACTGAGCTACATCCTCAGCCCTTTTTGATTTTTTATTTTGAGACAGGGCTTCACTAAGTTGCTGAGGTTGGCCTCGAACGATCCTCCTGCCTCAGTCTCCTGAGTCACTGGCATTACAGGTGTGCGCCAGTGTGTATCTCTTCTCTAGTGCTTTCTTAATCTAGATTCTGTGAAGTACAGTGAGATAACCCAAGTAGCTCAGCACACAGTAGGCACTCAGTACATGTTGACTATGCCTTTGGGAAGCTTTGTAGAAGTCCCTGGAGGTGCATTTCTAGTTGGAGCAGCTTCTAGAACTTCCTGTCTCGATGGCCCCAAGGCAAACCAGACAGTGCAGTGGCCTCTGGAAATCTGGAGCCTGCAGCTATAGCCAGCAATTTCTATGGAGGGCTTTTTTGTCTTATTTTCTTCCAGAATAATTGCACATTTTGAATCTAGCCACACGTTACATTTATTGACTACCTCCTGGGTGCCTGGCCCTGCATGAGGCGCCAAACCTGTTGCAAGCCTGAGAACTGGCTCATTTTATGAGCTCACAATGAAACCATTGTGGCAATCCTGGGTAAAGGGGATATAGCTGTTCATTAAGGCTGGGCCCGAGCTCTAGGAACAGTTTCACTGGGATAAAGGCAGGCGCTAGGCCCAGAAAAGAAGGCAGTGATATGCTAGTGTGGAGAGAATTCCTCCTGTGTCACCCAGGTGGCCCTTCTGGGTTAGTTGTTTTGTTTTGTTTTTCTCTGCATAGTGTAGGCCAAAAGCAATTCTAATCATTTCACCATCTCTATTTATTTCTCAACTAATTCACTCAGGTCCATGAGAAGTCTAGCCCTTTCGGGCTGCCCTGTGTCTTCTGCCCTCAGATCACAGACTGGCTCTGTGCCGTAACCCCTCCCGTCCCCATCCTGCCCAAAGAAAGAGCTCTGCCCGGCTCGCTCATCTAAAGTCACCCTCCATCACCTCCATAGAGTAATGGTGAAAATAGCTATGGGCTTAAAAGTGTCCCTGCTCAGAAGCAAGCAAAAGACTAGATACCCTACATCTTTGTGATATTATTTTTGTAGACAGAATTTAAATCACCTGTAGACCAAGGGATTCATCTCAGTTATCTCTAGCAAAGGTTGAAGGAAAGGGGTAAAAGCTGCATGGAGCCTGTCTAGACTATAGTTAGACCAGGTAAGGAGTCCCTAGAAGGCTGCAGACAGGGACCTTGGCTGCTGCTCTCTGTCCTGCCCCTTCCAAATCCTAACCACTGGGCTATGACCTGAGTGCATTTTGAGCCCCAAGCTCACATCCCTGCCTGTAAGCTTTCCTTGATTTCTCTGTCTTTGTTTCCAGGGTCTATCTCAAGGTTCTTCCTTGTTTTAAAGAGAAATATTTCTGCCCTCCTCTCTTGCCATAGACCCATTGGCAGCCCTTCATGGACTGCATCCCGTCTCTGAATCAGGCATGGCTAACCCACACACTAATGCATGCTACCTCCAAAAGGAAATACGGAAAAGTGATAGATAAGGGGCCTCATTTAGTGAGAGCTTAGATTTCAGGCACGGCAATGCTGGCTCCGTTCAATGGAGATTTACAACAACAGGTGCAGGGGAAAGAGTGAGGCAGAAGGATCCCTGTGCCTGCAGGGAGGGGAGGGAGAGGCCTCATTTGATCTGTCTGCTCCTGGAAGAAAAATAAACGCCATTTGCTCTTCTATTCTTTTAAGAAACAAAAGGGATGAAAGAAACTTTAGTCCAATAAGCTCCCTTTTATTCTTCTCTTTTTCCCAAATAGATCAGAAAATGATCCCATATTATTAACCACCTCACCTTCCCCCAAAAAATGTGGGGGTAAAAAGACTCTGCTGTTCCCCTTTCCTTCCAGAATCTCATAACAAGCTCAGTGGAGCCACAGCTCAAGAAACATAATGGAAAACAAAGGGTTTTAAAGAAATCTTCCAGTTGACAGTGAGAACAAGAGGCTGAAGACAGCCAGGCACTATTTGAAAAGCTTTTAAATATGCCATGATTTGAACTTCTGATTTCACCCTTTTCTACAAATGGACAATTAGCGTAATGCAGGTTTGTGTAATTAGCAGACAAGCATAAATCAGAGGGAAGCATTCATTGTAACCTGGGTAAGAAAGCATTTCCCAGCAGCACATCATAGCCAGAAATGACAGCATATTATTTGCACACTCTTAACCCCACTTTCATTGGCATTTCTAAAGTAAAGTACAACCTTATCTCTTTTTCCTCATGTGCAATGGGCTTTGGGTAGTATTGTTCAATCCAGTGACTAGACTGGAAATGGGCTAAGAATCAGACTGGAACAGACAACAGTCTACCTCACTGTTGTTCACAGATTCCCTTTTGACCTGCACCTGGTCTTTTGGGGTAGCTCTGGAGCCTCTGCTGCAGCTGCATCTGTTCAAGTCCCCCCAAATGTTCCCCTGTTCTCCTCTACCAACACACAAACACACACATACATACCACACCCTTGTGATGGAGAACAGGGAGGGACAGTGTGGAGGGTGAGTTGACAACAAGCTGGTTGCAGGAAGTGGTACATCAGACATGCTTCCTGGAGGGCAGGTGGGATCAGCCACCAGTGGGTCTGGGAAGGACCATCCACGGAAGGAGCATCTGGGCTTCCATTCCCCTCTCTCTGACATGCTGGACTGGCCCATGGACACTGAAACTTTGCACTGGGGAAATATTATGCCCTGCTGTAACGGAAGGATTGGCAGGCTATTCCCAGTTCAGAGAACAATAAAATAAGCAGATCACATTTTTCCCACCCTGTGTTCATCCATCCTGTGCTATCTTTGTTGCAGCTTTATCTTTTGTAGCAACTGCCCCTGCCCCCCAAAAAGATAAGTAAGCAAATTTTAACATAAAAATTGCCAGCTGTGCTTAACTTGTGGGCAAGGTATGATGGTTTTCTCCTAGTTCAGAAGGGGAAATCAACAGGAACAATTTGTCATAGCACCTCTTCAGGTTCTCTTAAGGTGCAGCCTAGCTCCCAGTGCTCTGCCACCTGGAAGCTTTTGAAAACAACCAGATCCAGGTAACCTGTCAGGGCAGCTCTGAGAGTCCACAAACCACATTGAGCTCTTCACACCCAGCAGAAATGTCAGCACACTCTGAAAGATGACCTATTATAGTATAAATGGCAAACTTGTAATTCAGTAGAATTAATTTAACAGAACAAAAACAAGCAACTTTTAGGAAGCTCTTACAGTGAGATCTGCCAGTTTGAGCCCTTGGCTGTGATTACTGGTAGGAGCCCATACACCAGCCTCCTCGGGGATGGTGAGATTTGTGAACACATGCTCTGTGTAAGTGGCAGGTTTCATGACTGGGAAAGCAGCCCAAAGTCAAAATGATATGAAAGAGGTCTGATTTTCCCATGGTAAGAGCCCAATAATAGAAGATTATGTAACTAATCAAAAATCCAATGCCCACCTTTTTGAGAAATAGCCTCAAACATTGTACCTATTTCAGTTACTCTGAATGGTGAACTTTAGGCTCTCTTTGTCTATTTAGATTGTCTATTTAGGCTCTCTTTGTCTATTTAGATTGGTTTAATAGACAACATAATGACTAACATGAAATTGTATTACTTCATATGATACAGTATCCCATCGTCTATTAAATTCTCAAGGCTTCCCTTATTTAGCCACATACAATCTTAAGATAAAGAACTCTTTCAGTTATGGTAGTCAGAAGAGCTACCACCATCTGAGAGATTTCTCAGAATCATCGTAAAGGAAATTTTTAGAAATAATTGGGGTTATTTTGTTGCATTGTGATGATCTAGGATCATCTGATTTGCTGCCTCCTTGATACTTCTGCCTGCACCCCAGGCAGGATTTCTGCTTTCTGGGCCTGACAACTTGACCTTGCACCCGGCTAGGCAAAGCTACCCTTAAAAATGGGTGAGTTCCAAAGCATCCTTCCTTCTTCCTCCTACATGAGTTCTCACAAGCCTCAGAGCTTGGGCAGCCACATGCAGCAACATTCTCTCCTGAACGTACAAGTCTTCCCATGTCCTCCACACATCCCAAACCTGCCTAATAATAATAGAATTCAGCTGTCATTTGTTCCTTTAATCATCTATTTTAAAAAACTGAATTTGCTAGAGGCTTAGAAAGCAGTGGAACTGGTTTTTGTTATATTTTTAAGATGATAGCTGGTACCTATAAAAGATTAGGTGACATATGTTAAGAAGCATAATTATATAATAAACACCCATGGACCCACTACCCTGTCCTGTTCCTTTGCTTACACACATCCCTAACCCCACTCTATCCAGAGGTAACCCCTGCTCTGAAGTTTATATTTGTCATTCTCTCTTCTTTTAAAAACAGTTTTGTCATATACATATATATATTCCTAAACCATGTGTGGTTTAATTTTGTGTGTTAAAAAGACAAACAGAATTCGTCAGCCAATTGAGGTTGCTCTTGTCTGGTAGCCTTTTTGGGAGTTGATCTGTTTCCCCATGTAGGCTGCAATTGCTCAAAACCAGCTGGAAGCTCTTTGTTTGAAATTTCCTGCAGAGGTAGTTTATCATCAAGATAAAGTTTATTATCAAGAAAATCAGTGCTGTTGCTTTACAGAATGTTTACTCTAATTCCACTATTTTTCCTAGAACCTCTCTATTTCCCCCATTCATTTATTTAAGAAATATGTCGTGGGCCAGGTGCTATGCTAGGGACTAGCAGCGGGAGTTCAGGAGAGTTCAGAGTCTTGCTCGCATTAGAGCTTGTCTCCAGCCTTTCTGTCTGCTCTCCTCCATTGTTACTTAGGCAACAACTGTAGCTGCAGGTTAAGAGATTACAGGACACAGAGCAGGAATCAGTAAACTGGTGGGGCTGTTAGACCAGTATTGTCAGGAGCTGGAGGGGAGGCTTATGAAGTGACTTTAGGAAATAGCCTTCGTGGGTGCCTACCGTCTTGGAGCCTTTGTGGCCTCACTTTGGTATTTCTAGCACAGATTTTGTTAGACTGCTCATATACTTCTTCAAGCATATTCATGTCATTGCTTATTTTAGTCAGCTTTTTTGCTGCTGTGACCAAAAGACCTGACGAACAATTAGAGGAGGAAAAGTTTTCCGGGGGGTTCATAGTTTCAGAGGTCTCGGTCCTTAAATGGCCGACTCCATTCGTCGGGGTCTGAGGTGAGGCAGAACATTGTGGAAGAAGAGTGTGGTGAAGGAAAACAACTAGGAACATGGCAGTAGGAAGCAGAGAGAGATTCCCTTCACCACGGACAAAATACTCCAAAGGCATGCCCCCCAATGACTCACCTCCTCCAGCCACACCCTACCTGCCTACAGTTACCATCCAGATAACAGATTAATTAATGCACTAATTAAGTTAAGGCGCTCATAACCCAATCATTTCACCTCTAAATCCTCTTGTGTTTTCTCACATGTGAGCTTTTGGAAACAACTCATATCTAAACCATAACATTACTCCACCCCTGCTGAGGAGCCCTTGCCATGTGCTGTAGCTCAGGGCCTCTACAATGAAGAAGAAATCTGAAATCTGACAACCTGGATTATAATTCTTTTATATTAGAGGAATTCAAAAACCATACCAGGTTATTTAGCATGAGACTGGTGATGTAGCCAAGACTTTCTGGGTAGTATAAATACAGAACCTCAGGAAAGCGTTTACATTTTTTTTCATTTTTAATAATACATATAATGAATATAAATTTTTTTGTGTACTCATGTCTTGTATTCCTAACCTGTCTTCACATGACCCAGTCACCAAAATAATGTCTGTAATCCATCTATAAAATATGACTAATGCCAAAACTCTGACCCCCTCGTGGTTCTAAAGCCATCTCTGTATACCCATGTGTGTCTGCTCTTCCCAGTCAGGTACTTCTTAATAGTCTGCTACCTTTGTCCCCAGACCTGCTAATGCCAGTTATACTAGTTACTAAATTGCAAAATTTAATTAAATGTTTTCACGTAGTGATAAAATATAAATTCAGAAAGAGAACTGTTTTAGTGACAAACTTAATTGAATGTTTTTGAAAGACTCAGTAAAAATGAATCACTTTTTAAAAATACTTTTGTGGGCTGGGGATGTAGCTCAGTGGTAGAGCACTTGCCTACCGTGTGTGAGGCCCTAGGTTTAATCCCCAGCACCACAAACAAACAAACAAAATAAATAAACCTTTCAGATTAGGTGTAAATAAGACAACTATAAAGGATTGAAGATTTTATAAAAGACAATAAAATCTAGAAGAATTCTGCCCCCAGATTATGCAGAAGTTTTCTTTAATTGCTGGAAATGGAGTACATGGTATATCAGAAATTTTACAAGGTGCATCCTGCATGTTATTAAAAAAGAACTGCAATCAGCAGATAATACTCAAAGAAAAGACCTTGACCTTTCATCAAAGGATTACTGAATGAGAGTACATTTATGTTTCTCATTTAAAATAAATTTATAATTGTATTTATATGTATATTCGGATGGATGGATGGGTGGATGTGGATATGTGTGTGAGAGATTGATTTTTCGTGCTCCCATCTTTAAATAACTTTCCTAGTCTCCTGTCCTTCCCAAGAACACTTGAAAAGAGAGCTTCTGTTGTTTGCCTTATACACTTGCCAGGACCACCTGACTCAGGGAGTCATTTTATGTAGTCACATCATTAGAAGATTTCAGATGTGACACCACTTGCTAAGGTCTACTTGGTTTTTATTTTTTTTCATTTGCCAAACATTTAATGAAAGCCCAGAGAAACAAAACTCCATTTTACAAACAATCAGTTCAAAAGAGAGAAAAGGCATTGTCACATTACTGGATGGATGAGGCAGGTCATGACCTCCCAATGTTCTGCCCTCTCCAGCCATGTCAAACCCCCTAGCAGATCTTTTCTCTGACTGGCCCATGAAGGTAGGCCCCCTGCAGCTTGCAGAGAGGCAGCAGGCAGGGGACAAACAAAAAGATTGCCTGTACACTCAACTCCAGACCAGAAGAAGGACAAGAAGAGCATCTTTGGGCCAGAAGAGAAAATGGCCTCATGATCAGGCCTCTCAACTCATGGCTTACAGTCTATTTTTTGACCCTGGCTTTTCTCAAAGTTATCAGGGTCCTGAAAGGCTTTTAGAACTATGAGGAGAATAATATCAGTAAACAGGGAAACATTTCAAATGTTAATCTAGCCATACCCCCTGCTCTTCAGCACATCTAGCCACACAAGTGACCATGCCCTGTGTTTGATCTGCACATATGTGTGTGTGTGTGTGTGTGTGTGTGTGTGTGTATAGGGCCTTAGGTAAGAGCTACTTCAGCTCCAGTCCAGACTGAGGCAGCCCCCCACACAAGATTCTTTATACATGCACCAAACACAATTGGTGTGACTATCTGGTTTGCAACCAGGGAAATGGAAAAACTGAGCTCTATATATGTACTATGACTTGAAATGCAATTAAATAAACTAATAAAAAATTTAAAAAAAATAAAAATAAAAAAGAATTCTGATTTAAAAAAAAAGATTATTTGCTTTATTTTCTTGAATACATAAGGAATAAAATCAAACCATGGAAACCACATTTTGTGAAAAGATGTCCCAAGAACCAGAAAGCTCCAAGCCTGTTTCAAATAGAAGATCCCAGCCGACTGGAGAAAGGAGCGAGCTTCGTTCCAGCCATCCCAAGAGGATTGCTAAGTGATTCAGCCTGCTTTCCATTTTAACATTGTTGTGGCTGAAAATGTGGGATCCTCAGTATCCAGAGCCATGGAAACCACTGTTCTGCCTCTGCTTCAGGCAAGGGACTTGAGTAAATGGAGAAGGGTGGGAGGGCAGTGCAGGGAGGGTGGGCATGACACAGGAGCCCTACTTTGTTATTCTGAGGAGTAACCGAACCCCTGCCCAAGAGATGCCCAGGCCACCAGAGAAAGAAACTGCATGCATGGGTCATCCCCCCCATTTTGGAAGAAAACAGGGGTATCTGGGGATTGGGGCCTCCCTTATCAAGAGGTAGACAACTAAAGAACACAGACCATGCTTAGCTAAAGGCTAGGATCAGCTTCTGTTTTATTACCTGTTTAACTAAGTGGATTAAATAGAATTCATTGGAATTGTACACTTAAGAGTTCCCTTACAAAATGCCGTTATCTCAGGAAATGGCTTAATAAAGCAGGCTGTCAGGGGCTTATGGGAAGTAACTGAATACAGTGCCTTATAGAGCAAAGATTCAAAGCAGCCCACACAGCCAGGCCTAGGAAACCTCAAGCCTTGTGTGGCCGAGAGGGAAGGGCCAGCGTCTAGACCTGAACTATCAATTAGCATCTACCCCCGGGACAGGCCCAGGTCTTCCCAGGAAGAAAGGCACTTACCACTCCTCCATTTTAAAAGTGTTTCTTCAGTGTAGAGGTGAATTAAATATTTTATTGAAAAAAAAAAGTGCAGTTTTGATTTTTTTTTTACGTGTGATCTTAACACATCTGAGAGACAGCAGTGAGTAGTGGAGATTAACAAGAACACCTTTGAAGGGGGCTGTAAGGATTTGAATCCAGTTTTACCATTGACCTATTGAATGACCTTGTGGTACTTCTCTATGGCTCATTTTCTCCATCTGCAAAATGGGAATGACAACACTACCTACCATGATGAGTTTCTGTGGAGGTTAAACATATTAATATGTATAAATTTCTTAGAATAGTTCCTGGCATAGAGTGAGTGTTCTGTGATTATAGGGATTACTATCATTTCAGAAAATAACTCATCCCACTTAATAGCTCTTGCATCCACATACCCTCTTATCTGTTAATTTCAACATGAACTTGAAATGAGCAGCATTCATGGATGAGACTGAATGGTGGGAGGCGGTGTACATGGAGAGCTCAGGTCTGCAGTCAGGGACATTTTGGACCCTGGCCCTGCCAGTGATAGCAATATGTGATCTCCCATAAGACATTTATCTTCTCTGACCATATTTCTGAAGAGTTTGCACGTTTAACTTTCAATTTGGGTTTGGATAAATAAATGTAAATAGCTTTTCTAGTGAAGATTAATGAAAAAAAATGCCTAAAGGCTGGTAAAAACAAATCCCCTTCACCTAGTGTCCCCAAAATATGCACATCCTTGCACACTTCTTTGGGGATAACAGATGAGTTAGAGTTAATGGTTTGGACAGAAGTTGCCCTGGTATGATTGATTTGAACAATGGATATACTTGGCTATTTTCCAGGAGACTTCTACTTTATTGGTCAATTTTGGACTTTTTGTTTTCCTTCCAGCAATTTGACAGTTTTATTTTTCTGTTGAATTTATTTGAGCTCAACTCACCAGTAACCTGTAAACACTCTGTCAAACAACTTGCTCTACCGTTGACTTTAATTGTTACTTTTGCTTAATTTCAATGTACAATCCACAAATTCCATGTATAATCTAGAATTTTCAGTAAATAATCTTTAATCTAGCTAATGATTCTATTACACTCAGCTTAATGGATAAATATACATTTATCCATGTAAGGAGTACATGTGAACCCCTGAGTTCTCTCACTTTCCAAAAAAATTAAAATAAACCATATGGAAAATTGGATACATTTTTCAGTTCTAGAGAAAAGTGAATTGATTTAAATAAAAAATGTCAGTCTATTAGATAGGTTGTCTTTTAGAGGAATTAAACACTTTGCATAGTATTAGAACTAGTAGCATTTTCTATCTCCTTATTTTTGTGCCTTTTGTTATTTGGATAATGTAATACATAATTAAATCTTCTAGATATCATTGATATAATTTCTTACATCTTAAATGATTCACTCTGAGAATTTGCAAAAAGAAAGGTCTTCATTGAGTGAGAAGCCATGCCCTTCCAGGATTTCTTCTGGTTGATTAGTGCCTGATTCACAGATTATTGTGTCTTACCAAGGACAAGCTTGGTGTGGTGTTATTCAAAGGTCTATACCTGTGGATCTGAGCTTTTCTTGGCAATGAACCTCTTTAGGAATCAGAAGGAAGTTTTCAACATGTTCCTTAGAAAACTGCACACTTGCTCCTTCCCACAAAGTTTGGCATTGGGTTCCAGGGAGTGAGTACATGTGAACCCCTGAGTTCTCTCCATCAGCTGCCTCCCTTCCACCCGCTGCAGTTCGTAGATCCCATGTGTGTAGGGTCTGTTGAACACAGGGAGGCTTTTTCTCATTGGGCTATGGATTGAGTGTGGGTTGTCCTCCAGGGTCCTGTGTTGGAAGATTGGTCTCCAATGTGGTGATACAAGTAGCGGTAAAACTGTAAAGAGGTGAGACCTAGTGGTAGGTGATTAGGTCATTGGGGGCACTGCCCTTGGAAGGGATTAGTGCTGGTTTTGCAGAGAAAGAGTTCTCAAAATAGCAAGTTATTATCAAAAGAACAATACTACCCTCTCATTCTCTGGCTTCCCATCTTATCATGTGATCTTTCTCTCTCATATATTCTCCCACTGTGATGCCATCTGCCATGTTGTGGTGTAGCTAAGGGGCCACTTGTCAGAGACTGAACAGAGAGGTTCACCAAATCTTGGATTTTCAGCCCAAACCTATGAACTAAATAAACCTTTTTTCTTTATAAAGTATCCAGTCTCCTGTATTTTGTTATGATAATAGACAATGGATTAGCACAACTATACTTTGAGGTTTTTTTAAATAGCAATGAGTCAGATGTTTCTGGAAGCAAGGAGACAAAGATTATACAGAAGATTTGTGCCCACCCTTTGAGAGTCATTACATACAATGTCACACAGTAATTAAGAGTATGGACTCAGCTACTCATGTGCTATCTTGCTACCTGATAGAGTTGGGTTCTTTTGAATATTTCTATGAATCTTAAATAAATTCCCTTTTAAGTTTAAGCTTGTTTGATTCTATCTTTTCTCCCTACAAACAAGTTCTCTGATCAAAATCAACAAGTACCTCTTCACTTCAGATTCAGGAGGGCTGTAATCAATAAAATAGATAATTTGGATAATAAACAGATCAAGCTAAACCCTCTCACACTGCTGTTGGGAATGTCAAATAGTGCAGTCACTTTGGAAGACAGTTCTTCAAAAGTTTCAACACAGAGTTGTCATATGACCCAGAAATTCTACTTCCAGATATATACCCAAGAGAAAATATACATCCACTCAAAAATGTGTACATGCAAAACTAGCAGCATGCAAAACTAATATTTGGAGGAAAGAACCCAAATGGCCATTAATTGAAGAATGGGTACATAAAATGTAGCATATCCATTTGATGAAATATGGTGAGCAATAAAAAGGAATAAAGCACTGATACATGGTACAACTTGGATGAACCCTGAAAACATGATTAATTCAAGAAGCCAGTCACAAAATGTTACATATTCCATGATTCTATGTATATGAAATGTTCATGATTGGCAAATTCATAGAGACAGAAAGCACTTTGGTGGTTGCTGGTGGGTAGTGGTAGGGAAAAATTGAGATTTATTGCTGACAGGTATGTGGTTTCTTGTTGGGGAGATAGAAACTATTCTAAAATTGATTGTGGGGTGATGATTTAATACTAAAAGCTATTGGAATGTGCACTTTAAGTGGGGAATGATTTACATCTTAATAAAACTACTACCAAATAACAATGACAAATGAGAACAGCTGTAGGTACAGCCTGCCTGGGTTCAGTTGCAGTGGAAGCTCAGGAGTCCTGAGACAAGGATTTGTGGGCAATTACTGCATTTGGAAAGCTAGTCTCAGAGTGCAGTGAACAGACAGGGAAGGAAGGAAGGAAGGCCACTCAGGGGGATGTTCATGAACGAGTTGCTGCTGTGGGTGGCTGAGCCCCTCAGAAAGCTATGGAGACCACAACTCAAAAGTGTTCTACAAGGGATGAGAAAGTGGAGTTATTTCTTTGCATATGGACTGTCCAGCACTTCCAGCTGCCCCTGTGCAGGTTTGACACTTACAACCAGAGAAAGCCCCAGGTGGGAAGAACTAGAGGCAAAGACCAGGGTCAGAATCAGACAGACGTGCAGGTATTCGAGGTAGAAAGCACTCAATGTGCCCAAGAACTCTTCACCAAACCTACAGGTGAAGTGAGGGGTGACACCACAGATATGGACAGGGTTTTGATAAATGTCCATTTAGGGAAGTGTTACCTAACCTGCACCCCATCTCCCGCATCCTTAAGATGGAGAAAAGAATAGCTCCTACCTCACCAGAGCCATGTGAGAAGTAATGAGTTAATGCTCCTCTGATATGTTTAAGAAGGTCAAGAATACACATTTTTAATCTTTCTCTAGTTTTTAAATTTCTGTTTTATTCTTGATCTTTTCTCTCTTGAATGTGCTTCTAACAAAATAGAGAATGAGTCAGTCTAATTCAAGAAGAAATAGAGTGATTGCCGAGCACACTCTTGTGAGGCCCCCTTTGTGTCTCCTCAGCTCTGAATGGCTGCCTTTTGAAATATGCCTTATGCTTTGTTAGCACATCAGAGAGATGCCCATCCCAGCAAGTTCTTCTATTGGAGCAACTCTATTATCTTTTTTCAGTCTTTCTGTCTGACTTTGTGGAAACTGTTGGTAGAATTCAAGCAAGGGAGCTTCATAAGGGGTCTCTTATATTTTCCTTTGTGTCTCCTCATACGTTCCCAAAGCTGTGTTCTGAAGAGTGAAGCCCCTAGGGAGTTTCTTTCTGTGAACTGTCTGCAGTCTAGGGATTGAAGCCAGTGGCTGCGACCCCAGGCAATTCTGAACACCGCTTCTGTCAGAGGCATTTAGACTCAATATGTTTCATTGCTCATGGATGATTGAAACAGCCCAGTTGGTGAACAGCCAGGGCAAAATGGGGTTTAAAAAATTCCCAACTGTGTTATCAAGCTCAAGCTGTCATGAGGAAAACTTAATTTAAGAATTTGCCCACCTAAAAAAACATTTCTGGATTGTTTCAGGCTGTGACTCTGCAATTAACCTGACATCTCACAAATCCAAAATTGCTGTGGATGAACTCTTCAGTACTCTTCGGGACATTGCCGGAGCTCGGAGTCTCATGAAACAGTTTAAGTCTGTGTGTGTCCCTGGGAATCACAGCCACCAGGCAAGTGCACGCGTCTGAAAGTGACTGTCTAATTGGTTGCGCTTTGAGGATTCAAAGGCCACAATGATAAGGAAAGCTTTCATTTAATTTCTAAAATGAGGGGATCTTTCTAGATGAACTCCTATTCCCTTTTAGTTCTGAGCTTGGGGTTCCACTCACTCTGAAAGCCTCTCAATTCACTTGAACCCTAGACTTGATGCTGTGGGATAAGCACTGGATTGAGTCACCCATAGTATTTGGGGAGGGGGGTATCGGGGACTGAACTCAGGGGTACACCACCACTGAGCCACATTCCCAGCCCTATTTTGTATTTTATTTGGAAACAGGGTCTCACTGAGTTGCTTAGTGCCTCACTTTTGCTGAGACTGGCTTTGACCTTGCGATTCCTCCTGCCTCAGCTTCCCAAGCCACTGGGATTACAGGCATGCACCACTGCAACCAACCCCTCCCCCCCAGTGTTTAAACTGTGGATCTGTCATAGTCTTATTTTACAGCCTTAAGCATGCCTCTTGGCTTCTTTGGGACCCAGTCACTACAGGTGCCAAATGAAGGACTAACCTTAGATGATTCCTAAGTTTTTGGATCTAAGCAGTCTATAAACATTTTGAATAGTCAGAATAATAAAAATACCTAAATGGCAAGGAAAAAGAAGTTTGTGAGGAGCAAACACTTATTATTAACAGTCCCCCCACACCAGGCTGTCTGAGGAGAATAAGAGAACCTCAGAATGTTTTGGCCGTTGAGTAGGAAGATAGTATGAGAAGCCAATATTAAGATTAAACTCAGTGAGGGGAATGCACAGAAAGAGCCAGAGGGGTGCTCAAGGAGTGGAAAAAGGCTATAGCCATGGAGCATGGGGAGTCTCTTGCTGGAAAAGGTAGGAGACAGAAATAAGGTTCTTGGTGACTAAGCATGAACTTTCAGGGAAGAAGAGATGTTTCTGATGGAAAAGATCATGAATTTTGACTGTGAGAATCTTCTCCATCTTCCCATAAAATCTTTAGTAAAATCCACTGCATTTGTTAAAGCTTCTTAGAGAGCTGGATGTGCTATTAGTGAGGACTGTGTCATAGTGAGAAGCTGAGCTCCAGAGTGCCAACCTTGTAAGGGGGCGTGCAGACAAGCTAACATTCCCCATGACAGCCTAGCACAATCCTGATTCTCCCCGGTGTGTTCCAATAGCAGCTGATGCTTGGAGAGCACTCTGTACTTAGTTTTGCCTTTGATTCCCATAAGTAAGTCAGAGAGGCATTATCCCAAGACCCAGGAAAGCCAAGTGACTTACCACGGGCACACAGTGGCCAGCAGCAGATTCTAGGTCTTCAAAGCTAACACAAAACCTCCCGCTCCACTGTAGAGGTTCTCATGGAGGTTCTAGAAGTTTTGATTGATGATGCTGATGGTCATCCAAATCACTTGCCAAGATACTAAAAACCATAGAAATTGGCACCTGACTTCGAAACAAAGATCCGAGGATAGCACTGCCACAAAATACGATCATTCAGATCACTAGTCACATGTAGTTTTGTCATTTTAAAAAATCAGCAATTTAAAGATTGTGAAATGGACTAGTTCCAAAATAAATGATAGAACTGGTGATGTATGATGAAGTTGAGACCAAAAATGTCAAGAAGCAAATGGCTGCTATAATTAGAAAGAGGAAATCAACTACTAGCTTCATGAGGTCTTTTCCATTTTATGATCATCGTGGTGAGTGATTTGGCCAGGTCATTCACATAAACATGCATCAGCTATGAACCTTGGGCATCGTATGGACAATGATGAGCAGCCCAGATGGATTCCTTGCTGCCAGTCCTCCAGACCTCAGAACCTCGTTCTGCTGTTGTGGCCTTTAGAAAATGAAGTTTCCTGTTGCATCTACTTCCTCTTACAGGGAATCAGTAACCCATTCACCAAAGACACTAGATGGCCATTATCAGGATATGGGGAGGGGTGGGATAATGTGTATATTAAATAAATAATTCTACAAACACATAGTGAAATACTGCACAGCCATAAAATCAATGGGCTCAAGCTGGGTATGCTCGGAAGGGCCATATGGAATCTTTGTCTCAAGGTCTGCTTCTTGGGGAAGTTCAACTATAACAGGTTCATGATCCATTAGGTGGAGAAAAACATTATAACTCATTCTGTAAAGGATTATCCTATTTCATAAGGATATAATAAAAAGTATAGATGAGTATGTATGTTTAATAAGTCTTTAAAATTTCGGGAAAAAATTAGAGACTTTCTAGGGGACAGGGAGAGATGGATGGTCAAGGAGGAAAACTGACCTCTTGTTTTATATTTAACTATCTAGAGCAAAACTTTTTTTTTTTTTTAATTTTTTTTAGTTGTGGATGGACACAATGTCTTTATTTTATTGCTTTGTATGTGGTGCTGAGGATCGAACCCAGGGCCTCACGCATGCGAGGCAAGTGCTCTACCGCTGAGCTACGATCCCAGCCCCTAGAGCAAAACATTTTGATAGGATTATGGATCATTTTTACCTGTTTGGCTTTTCAAGTATTTTGAAATTTTAAAAATTTTAAATTACAGATTTAAGTCCTGTGAGCACGGAGCTTCTGATCTGTTTTGCTCACTGCTCAGTGCCTAAAGAGATGTCCTACTCATAGCAGGTGCTTAGTAAATATTTGCTAGGTACATCTTCTGTGGAATATTTATATCTTTATTATAGATCACAGGATGAATTGGGACAGAAAGTGCTGAGTCTGCTTTTGAAGATGGGACTTGGCTGGGCATGTTTCTGTCCATCTCTTCTCCCAATTTGGTGTGCAACCCCATGGTTCTTGGAGAAATCTGTGCTTTCTATCCAGTGCTGTGCTATCTCTCTGCAGAATCTAGTTGAGATGTTCTGGGCTCCCCAGCACACCCAGGAAAGCGCTACACCTGGTCTGGCCATCGGCTTCTGTTCCAGGTCTGCCCTGTGCTGCGCTCTGGGCTCTCTGCCCTGGGTCTTGGGAACCCTGCTGCCTCAGGTTCCTTCCCAGTGCCCTCATGCTAACTCTCAGATCTACTCCTGTTTCTCCACTGGCGCTGGAGGTGCTTCTTATTTTATCTCCACCTATTATCCTTTTAAGAAAATGTGTCTATCATGGTTCAAATGCAGAAAACAGACAGCACTCCTGCCATTTGAAGGAGACTGTGGTTTAACTACAAGGGATTATCAAACCTCTGGGAGAGCCACAGGAGTGAGATCCGCACTGGACCTCCAGAAATAAGTTTAGAACATCGCCAGATCTGGCACTCCAGGGGAGCCAGGACCTTGCCACAGTCAAGGAATGGGGATGGTGGGGACAGGGAGGCTGCTGCTGAAGCTCCTGACTTGAAGAACATGCCATACAGCTAGAAGCAGCCTCTGTGCTTTCTCATCATGGATTTATAGGATCGGGCTCAGTACTTGCCTCTGCTGGGTGAGCAGGTAGGTAGGTGGATGGATGCCAGAGTGTGGGCCTTACCCAGAATGGTATTTCATATGTTCTTAATTCTTCATGACAAGGAGGTTAGCATAGAGGTTAACAGAAGATTTCAGAGCCAGAGCACCTGAGCTGACAGACCAGCTGTGCCTGTACTAACCAAGTGACTTAAGGCAAGTCACTTCACCTGTCTACGCCTGGGTCCCTCTCTAAAAAAAGGGGCTAATGATAGTAGCTCTCTCACAAAGAAGCTCTAATGATTTGATAAGTTAATACATATAGAACTCTCAGGACAGCATCTGACATATAATCAGTGTTACATAAACATTTGCAGCAACAGCCATAGAAAAAATGCAGAGCAGAAGAGCTGGTCTCTTGGTCGTCTTCTGCAGCATTCATCTTTTATTTTGATAGGACAAGAGCTATGCAGGGTGACCTTCTGAAACTGGCTGTTACTGCTGTTTAGTGCTAACACCACTTGTCTGAAAAGGTTGTGTTTGTGGGTCCACTGTGGCCAGTGAAGCCCCGGCTCCCACAGTGCCTGTACAGCAGGATTTCTAACCCTTCCTTTTCTTATTGCACACGTCCCGGTTTCATGGGAGGCACGGGCACCTTCCTCAGTTCCAGGAGCATATCAGCAGATGTCTTAGGGCAAGGAACTCATGAGGCCTTTCTGACAAAATGTTGCACAGGCCTTGGCATAAGTCTCCAAGAGCAGAGCTGTGCCAAGAAACTCTGCAAAGATGTGTGCTGTCTCTTGTGCCTCTGCCATGCTGAACAGGAGCATTTAGAACCAGCAGTGCCCAGGAAGTTTGATTCATCTTGTGCCCAATGAAAAACAGATCTCTGAACAGTCTTCAGGCCTCCTCTCTTCAGTCAGCACTCCCAAGCCCTAGCCACCAGCTGTTCATTTCCCAGACTAATTTTGATTCCTTCTCCTGATTCTATCTACCTAAACCCAGACCTGCTAAGTGGCCTTTTGGAAAGAATCAGCATGAGACACAACTAAACTGAGGGCCAGGAAATGTGGCCCTGTCCTGAAGTCTACTTCTAACTGGCCAAGCAAACTCAAGCAAATTTCTTTAATATCTTTAGGCTTCGGTTGCCTCATATTGAAGTTGAAGGGACTACATTCAAAAATTTTAAAAATAAGCTTCTATATAGAAGGATGGATGGATGAATGAATGAACAAATGAAACATTTATTTAATCTGCAAATAATTTTGCTTAAGAAGATGAAAGGAGAAAATAATAGGTCATAGTATAGCCAAAATTAAAAGAGGCCACGGAATAGTTGGATAAAGCCACAAACGGTATCAAGCAGATGCTTTTCTCTGCAGTCTTAGAATGAAACAAAATGAATACCCTCTACAAGTTTAGTGTCATGAGAAGTTGGTGTTTGGAGTCAGTTCTATGGAAGAGGGAGAAGCAAGCATCTGTGGAAGCAAGACTGAGTGAGGCCCCACTGTCCAGCACCGTCTAGCCTGGCAAGGTCAGCAGTCCACTTCAAGGGAGGTGGCCATGGCAACAATTCAGATTTCCTTGGAAACGGATATCCTGGACCAAATTCTGGAAGACGTTGGAGTTAAACTATTATGTATAATGTCGGATGCTGTGGTTGTATCTGGTACCTTTTCCTAGGCAATAAAAGTCTTCTAGACATAACCACACCTCACGTATCTCCACTGTAAGATTAACCAGGAACACTGGCATGAGTATTTTATTTTTCATATTTTGTTTAAATATGGCATATTTTGTTTGCTTCTTAGTTTTTATTTTTATGATTTTTTTTTTTTATATTTTTTTGTGATCTTGGAGATTAATCCCAAGGCCTTGCACATACCAGGCAGGCACTCTACCACTGAACCACTGAGCTGTATCCCCATCCCTAAATATGGCATTTTCTAGAATTCCAGTTTATTCTTGAGAAGATACTACTTACTTAAAAAATAGGAAGAAAAGAGTTTCTGAAAGAAGATCCATTCTGTGAAACTCTGACTGTGTCATGTGTGCCGCTATCAGAGCAGATGCTTCAGGCTCCACCAAGCCTTCAGCCTCATGAGACTGGAGACAGGACCACGTAATGATCACTTTTGCCTTTGTGGGCTCCTTCTGCTATGAAAACAAGAAATGTTGAAACATATGATATAATTATACTGATGTCAAGGAAAATATATTAATATTGCATATCAAAACATTATTTTGACCTAAAAGTTCTTTTTTTTCCTTTCGATATAAAAAATTAAGACATTTTCGTAGACCTTTAAAAGTAATGTGAGCCCAAGGGCTGTGTGTCCTGTTCCTTACAGGTAAGTTGGCTCTGTGGTCATAACCCCACTGCAGTAGTCTGCCCAGGACAGGAACAGAGCTTGCCATCAGAGCACCAGCTGGTTCCTTCCCTGAAGTAGTCCTTGTGACCGTCCGTGAAGCATGAAGCAGGCCATGCAGCTGTCAAGGAAGGAGCAATGCAGCTTGGTCCTGAGGTGACCGTTCAGGAGTGAGAGGACTAGGTTCACATCGGGTGGGTGCAGGAGTCCCTGTTTTAAAACCTCATATGGTACAGGAGCCCATCTCTCAGCAGCAACTCCATGGGCATAGTTTCTAGCGCTCCTCCCAGGGACACACCCATGTATTATTCAAGTCATCCTACTCAGGAGCCCAGAGCTCTAGCTTCTATCAAATATTTGTGGTTCTCCCAGTCTAATGCAGTTCACTAAGCCGGGGTCATTTTTGTCATAAGCACTCTTGCCTGGCTACATAGTTTGACATTCTTTCTTTATCAGGTTTCCAAGGAAACAGCTAGAAAGTTAACCAAAGGTCAAATTCCTAGGCAGAAGGGAAAAAAGGTTTAATGATCCTTTGCTCACACATGCAACATGCCAATTGTTAAGGAAATAGTTATATTAATATTGCATTCAAAATTTATAGTAAGTCTGTGGCAGAGACAATAGTGTATGTTCCCCAAACTCCATTTCCTTGTCTTGGGCATGCAGTTAGAGTACATTTTCCAGATTCCCTAGTAGGTAAATGTGGAGGGGTGACTAATTCTGGCTAATGAACTATGGATAGAAGTGACACATTTTCAGGCTGGGCCCATAGATTGTCTCTAAATCCTCCATTCATATTTCTCTCTCTCTCTGTCTCTCCTCCTCCTCCTCCTCCTCATTATCATCATCATCATCTGATGAGTTGTGAAGTCTCCAGTGTGGAATTCCAGTGCCTCAGGGAGTGCTAGATCACTCAGTGACAGGAATCGGGGTCTCTGATTGGTTGTGTAGAAAACAGATCACCCCAACCATAAGCAAGAAATAAATGACCAATGAGAAAAGGAAAGAACAAATTGTCAGAATTTTTAATTCCTCTCCTTTCCCCCCAAAAAGGTGAACTGCTAGGCAGTGTTTGATTAGGAAAATTAAATTACTGTGGTTGACCCTCTTAATGTTGAAGCAAACAATGTGACTGATCTACCCTGTGGCCATTTCTAACATGTGAGAAAAACTTTCAATAGGGTTCCAGAGAAATGACAACCATCTCCTCTCCAACTTCTGCATGGTCCTTTGCTGAGAAGTGGGTAGCTCCTGGCTAAATAGACAACTTTATGACAGTTGGGTTCTCATCTGAAAAGCCACTGCCAAGGCCGTTCATTCCAATCAGATTTCAAACATAATTTGGGGATCAGAACAATTCAAGCTAAGTAGCTGAAATTAAGGAGTCAAAGGTTCCCATCATTAAAACCTTAATTGGAAAAAGTTCAGATGTATTTCCTAAGAAGGCATAAGACAAGCAGTGCTTTGTACACAAGAAAGTCTTTCCCAAATTGTGCTCTTTAAATATTGCTTAGTCACTTTGTACTTGGTTGTTTCAGTAGAAAATTTAGTGGTTTTTTTCCCTAAGTATTAGATGACAAAAGCTATCAACTTCTCTTTAAATGAGTAATACTTCTATTATTTACTATGCTTTGGGTTACAAGTAAAAATAGAAAAAAGAAACAAATTTCCAAATGGCTTAAATAAGAATGGTAATTTACTGGAGCCTATGAAGTCCAGAGGAAAGTCAACTTCTACTGGTGAGAGGCCATTGCCAGGGTGATGCTGACAGGAAGAACAGCTTCAGGGAGGAGCAATCATGCTTGCTCTTTCTGCCTTCCAGGCTCCCTCTACTGCCCCCTATAGGCAGAGCCTAATACACCCAATTGGCCATGCACAAATGTGGTTTGCAGTCAAAGACCAACATCACAGAACCGAGTCTAAAAGGGAACATTAAAAATGGAGAGACAAGAGCTCAACAACTATCACATCTCTGTAGAAAAATTATATTTCAAAATTGTTATCATATAAAATGATAATCAACTGGATGTAGTGGTATACACCTATAATCCCAACAATTCAGGAGACTGAGGCCAGAGGATCACAAGTTGAGGCCAGCCTCAGGAACTTAGCAAGACCCTGTCTCAAAATAAAAAACAGAAAGGGCTGGTGATGTAGCTCAATGATAGAGTGCCCCTGGGTTCAATCTCCAGTACTAAATAAATAAATAAATAAATAACCAGAGAGAATTTCACTAAAAATGTAAGAAATGAGTATTACAGGGGCATGCCAAGCAGTTAATAAAAACATTATTCTTCTGGATTATGTGATGTTTTTTATCAATTTTTTTCTATTTTAAATTGTTGTTTATTTTCTCATTCTAAATAATTGTTCACCTACTATCTTAAAAAAATAATATAAAAAATACTTCCAACATTCTCCACAAAATCTCAAGAATGAAGGTGTTAAAGGAACAGCTATTCCAAATCTCTGCTTTCCCTACCCTCCAGGGGATCTCAGTTGCATGGGTATATAATGTGCTCAGGGGGGCTTCATTCCCCAAAGTCCAGCCCCAGTGGAACAAGAAAGGGAGGGAGAAAAAGCTCCCAGCATCCCTGCTTTCCCTAATCTTCATGCCTCCTTCCTGCCTGTTATTGCAGTCTACCGTGGGGTCTCTGGAGCCCTGAAAACAATCCTGTCACCCTGCACATACTGTCCTGGCACAGAGGAAAGCAGAGTAGTGTTTTTGCTTGAATTACAGAGCTCCCTTTGTCCATGGTCTGAGCTTATGTCACAATCACTTTTCTTCCTTGCAAAAGGTACATCCTATAAAAAGCAGCAACCTTTTTTGTGTGTGTTCATTGGGAAGTATATTTTCTTCTTTCTAAAATATGACAGCCCATGTGTATTTCTCTATGTTTCCACGTCAAGTTACTTTTTATAGCCAACTTTTATATAGACTAATAAAACAAATAACTATAAGCTCCTAGAAGTAGAGTGCCCTTTTATGTCTCTATATTCTCTTCATGCTTTGTATCAGAAATTCATTCAGTTCAGTGGCAGAAATCTTAAAAACAGTAGCTCAAACACACAAAGTTTTATTTGTCATGTAAAGTAGATCTTTACTTAGCCTATCTATGTTATGGTTATGGAAGCTCTACAAATCATCACTTCCCAGCTGAGGTTTCTCAGCTCTTTGCTCCATCTCTAAGGAATAGCCTTTTCTTCCAAGATGGCTGCTGGAACCCCAGGCATCACTTCCACATTCTAGGCAGCAGAACAGAGAAAGAAGAAAAAAGCATATGTTTCCATTTTAAAAAGAAGCCTTCTGTAAGTCCCACATGATTCTTCTATTTACATCTCCTTGCCCAGAACCTAGGGACACAGCCACACTCCACTGCAAAGAAGACGAGAGAAGATAGTCTTTTAGTCAGCTGATAATGAGCCTGACTGAAAATTGGAAGCTATTGATAAGAAAGAAGAATTAAATATTTGATGATTCCTTCTCCTTGGGGAGAAGCTTTAAAGAGATTAAAATTTAAGTTAAAGGGAATAAATACCCTGAAGGACTGAAATGATAGAAGTGCTCCCAAGACAACTTACTCCAGGAAGAGTATTTGCAGAACTCAGAGGCCACTCAGTGGGCTTTAACATTTAGAATGATATTTGTTGGATTGTTTTATGAATCTAGAAGTAGACCTTTTAATTTGGAAAAATAAGAAATAAGTATCTCCTACTTCCTGAGCCCAGAAATAAAATATCCCTAATTAACATTTCACTGTGCTTTACCCTAATCCCTTTCCCATACATAAACAATTTATTAATTTATAACAAATAGGAAGTCATTGTTTTTATTACTTATAGTGGTGTTTTAAACTGTACTTAAGGAAAAAAAATACAGGGGCTGGGGTCGTAGCTCAGTGGTACAGCACTTACATTGCATACATGAGGCACGGTTCAATCCTCAGCACCACATAATAAAATAAATAAACAAACAAATAAATATATTGTGTCCATCTACAACTAAAAAAAAGAAATAAAAGAACATTACAATGGAAAGTGTTCCCTCCTCCCTTTATCTGGTACCCAGCCCTTGATCACTGCGGATTGTAGTTTGCACAAATCACACCAGTTTATTTTTGTGTATTTAGCAAATAGAAACTGTCATGTTCTTCCTGCCACTCTTTACACAAATGCCAGCGCACCCTACATTGTGGCTCATCTTGCCCTTTTCCATCATGCATGATTCTGCACCCATTTTCTGTCACATCCAGGCAGAGGTCCCCCTTCACTTGCATGAATTTCCTCCCTGTAGATGCACTCATTCAACAGCTCCTAGTGATGAGGACTGGTGCGGTTTCTTATCTTTTGCTATTTCAAACAATAAGCAGCCTTTTTTGGATCTTGTTTGCATATATAAACATATCCAAAGAATAAACTTCTAGAAGTGGAATTGCTAGATCAGATGCATCTGTGGTTTTGATGGATATTGACAAATTGTTCTTCATGTTGATTGCAACAATTTACACTCCAACCAGCCAGGTCAGAGAGTGACTGTGACCCCGGGGAGCTCATCAAAAGTGTGTGTTTTCTAACTTTTAGATATTTGCCTAAGTTGAAAAAAAAATCTTGGTATAGCTTTAATTCAAATTTCTCTTATTATTAGCAAGGTTGATCTATAGCTTTATATGGATTCCTGTTTTATCAATGTTCCTTTTCAGTGTGTGCCCTTCATGATCATTTATTTAATCTTGGAATCTTTGAGCACACAATGGTCTTGACTAATAAACATCAAAAAGGTAGAAGGTAGAATCCTCACCTGAGCAGATACTGGTTCTCCCTGCATCGTATCCCTGAGGAATAGACCAGCTATATTCCAGATAAACGGACATTTTTAATGTTAATGACTCTATTGCTTTATTTCTAAGATATTTCCAGAGAATTGGAATAAAGGAAAAATAAATTTAAAATGTCTATTAAAAAAGTAAAATGAAGACAGAGATGAGGTCAGTACACTAAATACCTGTGACTGTGGCTATGGGCAAGCTACGTATTTGACCAATGCAAAGAAAGAAACAAGAGTTCAAGCTAGGCTGTGCCCCGACAGTGCCCTGTTAGAATGCGGCTTTTCATGGATCAGAGAGTGCGTGGAAGGGAGACATTTCTTCTGCCTTTGCCCTGCGTCTGCATTTGGCAGATGCTGTGCCAGATGTGAGCAGATCAATAGAGGCAACAACAACACTGAGAGGAAGGTGGCCCAGCTAATGGGAAGGGAAGACACAAGAACTTCCAGGGAGAACTTAAGAAAGAGATAGGGGGGAAACTCAGGAAAGAGCTGCTCAGAAAGCACAGCAGTCAATGAGATAGCGGCCTCCAAATGCAACCTAAATATGGACAGGTTATTCAGGTCAGAGAAAAGGAAAGCGTCGTTTATCCAACTTTAGGAGTTGTCGTAAACTAATGTTACCCTAATTCTGCTGAAATTCCTGTAGTGCTCTCTGCCCTGACCTTGGTCAGATTCATTTTGTCATCTTGAACTCTTTTTTCTGGCCAAAGCTTGGAGTTGCGTTCTTTAGATGAAGGGGGATTGCTGTAAACTTGGATGTTGACAGCACATTGTCAGTAAACATTCGAGTTCATAGCAGAGGGGAACGTAATTCTAAAAATATTTAGGAAAAAACTGGAAACCATCTTCATGTTTATATAAAATGCCAGGACTTTGCTTTCCAACATACTTCACACATAAAATTGTCACTTTAAATCTAGATGAAAGCCAGGCTGAGGCAGGAGGATCACAAGTTTGAGACCAGCCTCAGCAACTTAGTGAGACCATGTCTCCACACAAGAAATAAAACAGGCTGGGGATGTGGCTTAGTGGTTAAGCACCTCCAGGTTCAATTCCTGGTACAAAAAAAAAAAAAAAAAAGATTGAACAATTAGACAAACTGTGATTATAACTCTGGTAAGAGAGATTTGCTTGTAGAAGGGGGTGTAAGAGGCAGAATATAATAACATAATGCTAGAGAATTAGGGTGAGAGTATCAAAAAAAGAACTCCATATTGTTTCATTGTCTTTACACACAGACACACACACCCACACAGACACACACACACACACACACACACGCACAGCCATTGCTCAGTATCAAAATAAACTTGCTTTGCTTCCCTTAATTCAGATAAAAGTGTCCTTTTCCCAGACAAACCAAACAAGTGCTTTCACTTACAGCACAATATTTTGTCTTTCCAGGCGACCTATAAGCCATTATTGAAGCAGGTCGTGGAAGAAATATTTAATCCTGAGAAGCCAGATCCTGTTGATATTGAGCACATGTCTTCAGGCCTCACTGATCTCCTTAAAACTGGATTTAGCATGTTCATGAAGGTAAGCAGCCATGAAGAGGTAATCCTGAGGGGAAGAGCATTCCCTTTGCTGGGCATGAAAATGTGGTGCCCCACTAGCCCTAGCCAGTGCCACACAGATAACAGTCTGTATTTTAGCTCTTCTAAACTCAGGGCAGTCTTTGTTTACCTTCTGGTTATGAGCAGCCCAATCTTGCAGCCTCATACAGCTTCTTCTGACCTGAGCACTGTTGTTTCCCATCACCTAGTGAACCTAAGATGGCACACACCAACCTCTACCCTCCCAAGGAACAGCACTGGAAAGTTCCCTCCTCATGGCCCACGTTTTCACTTTACTGTGAATCCATATACTATTCGCCAGCCTTAGTGGCAATCCTTTGCTCTTAATTCTAGAACTTACTTTATAGGATAACAAGCAATTCTGCACAGTCCTGTAACTAACATCATCCTGAAACTCATTCGGAAATAACTTGGTTTTAGGTCCAGCAGACTTCTAAGTGACAAGTGCTACAGCTTCTCTGGCTCCTATCTGGGGTGGGTCAAAATGATTGAACAGCCCTTGAAGTGGGGATGAAAGGAGGAAAAGTATACAAATGGCTTCTATTTTTAACCCACTATAAAGTTTCTAAATTTAAAAGAATCTAAACAAGATTACTGGCTGACCTCCCAGGCTATGCCAGGATTTCAGTGGTAATAACTTTTGGAAATAACAGAATGTTTTGCTAGTTTCAAAAAGTCTTTGAAATCATGAATTAATCTCCCTAGAAGATCTGGCCTTTCAGAATTCAATAAATGCATATTCCAGAAAAACAGCCCATTCCAAAAGCCCAAAGACAGACGCCAGACAATCAGACTCTCAACCAAGCAGTAAACGGCTGGAGCAGACACACAGGGCTCAGTTCTGCTGGTCCCAATTACCAGCAACTTCTGTTGCAATGCCTGGCTGGTGTGTTTTCCAACTCCTGCGGGTCCTCCTCCTCCTCTTTTTTTTCTTCTTTTTCCTTACTGAAGCAATGCAGATCGGCTTCTTAAAAGTACCTGTGGGCTTCTGTATTGAATGTCAGTAAGTCCAGAGTCACTGAGCAGCAACTTGTCATAAGTAGCCCTTTGTGGTGGCTGATTTGTTCAAAAACCTCCAGGCTAAACATGGTTTCCAACCTTCTCCACTTGACCACTTTTTTTTTTCACATTCACTCCTGAAGAGACACTAAATAACAATTGTGGTGTTTTAGGTACAGGTCAGTAAGGCTTGAGGATAGCACAGTGGCCTCTGTGTCCTTTCCCAAATGGGCTCCTCCCCTTGTGGTGCAGTTGGGCCTTGAGGAAGGAGTCTGACCAAGGGTGCAACTGGCAGTTTGACCCACCTGCACTCTAAGAGGTGAGTTTTGGGTGAGAGGAGACCCTGACTCTGTTCATTGTCCAATGATGTCCCTTGGACAGAAAGAACTGTTTGTTAGCAAAAAGGGGTTCCACAATCACATGTTTAGAAAAAACTGGGTCAAAAAAAAAACTTACCTGTGTCATCCAGCATCACACAGGCTTACCTGCTAATGGACTCTATACCTTTCAGAGGTGACCATGGAGCATAGCAGGCTACATAGTTGTGCTATGGGAGGACCACCCATGTGCATTTTTTAAAATATCTTTATTTATTTATCTTTACGTGGTGCTGAGGATCGAACCCAGTGCCTCATGCATGCAAAGGAAGTGCTCTACCACTGAGCCCCCCATGTGCATTTTTCCACTACTATTTCATGAAATGGAACCTCCAGGATATGTCATATTTTAAACGTACCCTTTAAACTCTGCATCTCTTCCTGTGATCAAAAGCTCCACCTTGCTAAATGCACTTTGCCTAGGAGGGAGTTTAGAACTGTCCTGGGACAGCACTGGAAACTGCACTTTCTGAGCACCTCTTTCCTAAGTTCCCCATTCAAAGCCCCATCATTAGGGTTTATGCAGAAATACTCTGGGAACTGGAAGCTGATCAGAGGGAGATTTCCACAAAGTGGATGAAGAAGAAGGAATCAGGGCTGAGGTTGTGGCTCAGTGGCAGAGCGCTTGCCTCGCATGTGTGAGGCACTGGGTTCGATCCTCAGCACCACATAAAAATAAATAAACAAAATAAAACACTGTGTCCATGTATAACTAAAAAAAATATTTAAAAAAAAAAGAAGAAGAAGGAATCAGAGCTGGGCACAGTGGTACATACCTGTAATCCCAGCTACTCCAGAAGCCAAGGCAGGAGGATCACATGTTTGAGACCAACCTGGTCTCAAAATAAAATAAAAAGGACTTGGGAGGTAGCTCAGTGATAGATTGCTTGCCCAACATTTGTGAGGCCCTGGGTTCTATCCCCATACCACACACGAAATGATAAAGAAGGAGGAGGAGGACGACGACGACCACCACCACCACCCTGTTCTCCCAGCAGCTGTCAGTATCCAGCACTCAGTCCTCAGCTCTGGGCAGGGCATCTCATCTGTCCACCTGGGCTAGGGAGACTCTCCCTAGGCTGGTCAAAAAACCTTGCCACCCCAGAACCCCAAGGAAGGATCATTTTGTTTTATTTCTAATTGGGCCTCTATGGCAGGATTTTCCTATCATTTCATAGAGCAAAGAAAGATATGCCTGGCCATATTCAGGATTAGAACATAATTATGATAAACTTGCAGCTAGTGAGGGTTTTGAGGAACCCCTAATTTCCCAAAGACACTTCTTTGAGATGGAGGTGAAGCCATCAAGAAGAGACTCCATTCCACTTTAAGGTTCTTGGAGAGAGGGGGATGTAAGATGCACTCGCACGTAGTCATGGCAGTTTACCAGTCTCCTTTGTCCTGTTTTCCATTTCTTGTCACCACTCAAGTTATAAAGATAGCCTGTGATCAGTGTATTTCTATCCTTTCTTGTATTAATCCTCATGATGACCCTAAGGGGATGGGTCCTATCATTATCCCTGTCTCACCAGTGAGGAGGCGGAGGCCCAGCAAGGCTAAGCAGTGGAGTGAACTCCAGAAGGCTGAATTATGTCTCACTTTCCTCTGCCCTCAGTTGCTTTCCAGAGAGTAAACAGGAAATGACAACACCAGGATTTGTCCCTAAGTCAATCTGTTCCAAAGTCCAGGCTCCTAGCCACATTTCTTGGCTCTAGGATACTTCCAGGCATTTTTTTTTTTTTTAAGTTAAATAGTCATGTTATTAATTCTGATTTTCTTCAGGATTACTCACAAGCACAAATGTTGTCCCTTTCCAATATCCGTGCAGCTGATAAATAAAATCTATGCCTGCATTGGTCCCTCAGACAGCCAGCATCTGCTGGTACCCAGTCTTCTCTTTGGCCCCTGGTTCATGGGTGGTTCACCCCAAGACGATAAATGTGTGCTTTGCAGTTGAGTCGCCTCTGCACATGGCATCATCTTTCTGGATCAGCAGCCGGTTGATATCGCTCATGCCTTTCTTGCCACTTGCTACCCTGTTCTGTGCCTCTGGAATCTGCTCCCCACCTTCTGACCCAAGACTCCCCAGTGCTGAGCCAGGAGGAAACAAAGAGGCAGAGCTGATGAAACAAAATCATCCATGTGGAACCCTTCCCATGCCTAGGGTAGTATTGTACAAATGGGAGAATTCTAGAAATGCAACTTCAGCTGGAAGGGAGCCAAGCTGCTGGCCCATTTCTGCTCTGTCTCCGTGCTTAGAGATGGGCTTATGAATGATGTTGGCCTGGGGTCACCCAGAGGCAGTGTCTGTAGACTGCAGAAGACAAGGGAAGATAGAGAAGCCAGTGAGAGATATGCTGGGAAATAGGGCCTCAGTGGTTCCCACGGGGTGCACTGTGTCTGCCCTCATGGCCAGTAATAGGAAGAACACAGGAGAGAGTTGTCTGTCTTCCTCAGGGCTCTATGCCTTTTTACACACTCCGGTGGCTACACTTGCACACTGTGTTGTAATCACACTTGTTAACTTTCTTTCTCCAGATTAATGGTTTTCTTCAGATTAGTGTTCTAGCACAACTTGGTCCTTTGCACATTAGTGGAACAAAACAACCATTCAGTGGGTTGTAATCAGCATTTTATTTTAATGAAAGGAGTAGAATAGACTAGATCAGAGTTTGTTGCATTTAATGAGGTAAAACAGCACAACCTAGTAGCTGATATATACACATATGTGATTTAAAGTGTTTTTCTAACTGTAAGTCACACTGAAAATGCAAAAGCTATGGCCATGAGACTAGAAGGCTGATCTAGGTCATATTCTTTTTTGCATTCTCAGCACTGGGCACCTGTATTGGTCTTGTGTTATAATCAGCTTTTTCACCACTCTGACCAAAAGACCCAACTAGAACAATTTTAGAGGAGGAAAAGTTTACTTGTTACTCATAGTTTCAGAAGTCTCAGTCCATAGCTTTGAACCAAAGTTGAGGCAGAACAGCATGGTTGAAGAATATGGCAATTACCACCCAGCTCATCCCTATCAGACGATTGATGCACTGATTAGATGCCACCTCTCAGAATCTCATCATTTTGCCTCTGAACATTCTTGTATTGTCTCACACGTGAACTTTTGGAGGACATCTCATATCTAAACCATAACTGGAACTCACTAAAGGTGGGAGGGAGGTAAAAGTGGACCTGTTATAATGCTCTCTCAGAAAGCAGCACAGTTTTAACTCACTGATTCCTCTTTCCAAATTCATTAGTTTGTGGAGGATATATTCCAAGACCCCTGTGCATGCCCAAGACCACGGATAGTGCCAAATCCTTCATGGACTGGTTTTTCCTGTACACACATACATGAATTGAATGCCTTTGCCATCTTAACTAAACACATATCATGCACTGTAACCATAACTTTTGCAATTTGTAGTGTGACAATAAAACTAGCACTGATTTCTTTTTCTTTTCTTCACCATTTTATTGGTAGATTGGCTCTTACCATTTACCTTAGCAAAATCAGTATACAGTTATTTTTTTCATTACTTATCAAGTCAAGAACTTTTACTTTTTTCGGTAAGGAAAGTACTTCTAGGCTTCTCTTTGGCATATCAGAATTGCCATCATCACTATTCTTGTGCTGTGGGGCCATAATGAAGTAAAATAAGGGTTTGTTTTTTTAAAAAAATAAGGATTTTCCTTTCCAGTGGCTACTAGGCAAGGTGAAGCTGGTCACTGGGTCAACATTACATAACTCCCAAAGCAGAGTTCATCACATTCTCACCATGTGCACGGTGGAAGCAGAGGCCACCTCCACCTCTGTCAAAAACAGATGACAGTCTCATCCCCTTTCCACACCAACAGCATAGAAACCTGTTTCTTCCAACTTCTTTGTCTCCCTGAAGAACATAACAGAAGCAAACGGGCTTATTTGCTAGGGAAATTAAGTGAATCAAGTGTTCACATAGAAGATGAGTGATACCAAGGGAGATTTGAGAAATCTTTTTTTCTATTTAGCCTCTTTTTTTTAGTTTGATTCTATAAATAATAGATGGCTCTCTGTTTTATGTGTTCCTTTCCCACCAATCTCATGCATTCTATTCTGCCTTCTGTTTACAATAGAGTCATATGACACATCTGAAGTCAGACCATGCCTTAAGAATTTGGGCCCCACCAGCTATGTGACCTTGGGCACATAGGTTAGCCTCTTTGTGCTTGACTTTCCTTGTTTATAAAATGGGGATGGTAATAGAACCAACTTTACAAGGCAGTTATGAGAACTACGTGAGTGACTACATACACAGAACTCAGAATAGTAACCGCCGGTAGTAAGGGCTGTGTACGTGCTTGCTGATTTTTTCACACATTTGTGATCCCTGTCAGGCTGTGACCCTTGAGAAAGCAGCTATCTAGAGCATCTTTTTGTCCCTGAACACAGCTGGTACTCAAGCATTTTGTACACAGAGCCAAACTGTTGAGTGCAAGTACAAAAGATTCAACAGAAGAGAGGAGCTGGATGCAGTAGTGCCTTCCTATAATCCCAGTGACGTGGGAGACCGAGGCAGAAGGATCACAAGTTTGAGGTAAGCCTTGAAAACTTAGCAAGACTCTGTCTCAAAATAAAAAATTCTTAAAAGGATAGGGATATAGCTCAGTGGCAAAGCACCCCTGGTTCAATGCCAACTATCAAGTAGAATACAATAGAATAGGATAGGATAGGATAGGATAGGATAGGATAGGATAGGATAGGATAGGATAGGATAGGATAGGATAGGACACCCCATCTCCAAAGAAGTCACAAGCATTGCAAATTTTACTAGCAGTTTGCTCTTGCCAGAAAGACACATAATTGAGTGCCCTTCTTTTATTGTGTCTGTCAAAAGTCACCTTCATAAGGTTGTGATGTGGTTTTCCAGACTCATTTCTTTCTCCACTATGCATCCAACATGTCAACCTCTTTCGGCTTAAGGGACAATATTCCTCCTGTGGCAAACTGTGATGAGCCCATGAAATACTGTACAGGTACCATGCAAGATGGTTCAAGCCTGGAGGCTGACAGCAGTAGACCCTGGCCACGCAGAACAAAGGAAAAGCCCAAGCTGGTTTAGGACTCTGACTCCCCAGAATGCTTCAGAAGCATGTCCCTGAGGGCTTGGAGAGGGCAAGAGCTGTCCACAAGCTTTGCTGCTGCTCTTGGCAGCCTCTGCTCCCTGGGCAAATGAAGGCCTCCATTCCAGACACTTGGAAGTAGCTCCCAGAACCAGTCTATTTGTGTACATTTCCATAGGCAGCATTTCATGAAAAAAAATGCCTGTGTCTAAGATTCTCTGCATCAAACAAATTCTACATGAGCAGGGAAGTCAAGGCAGCTAGATTCTACCCTCACTAGAGTCAGAACTTCATTTACATCATGTGAGACTTGTTGAACCTCTCTGCAATGCCTTCTTGTGTAAATCAGTGTCAAGAGAAATCTTTCATCCCACTTGTTCTGATTATCTGTTGCCTCTTAAGAAGTCATCCCAAAACATTGATTAATAATATGAACCATTCGTTATGTTCAGGACTCTGCACTCTGGGCAGAGCTCAGGATGCATCTCCCGGAGAAAGTGGCTCATTCACAAGGTCACTAAGTTGTGCTGAGTGGCTCCTAGTAGTTCAACCATGCATGTGGCCTGGGGGCCTCAGTTCCTCTCCATATTGGTCTCTTTGATGGACTTTCTCACATGGCAGCTGTGTTCCAGGGGGCAAGCATCCAAAGAGGGACAGCCAGGTGGAAGTTGTATTGTGTTTTATGACGCAGGCTTCAAAGTCACGCAGCATCACTTCCGTAGTAGTGAGACAGTCACAAATGTGCACCCAGGTTTAAGAAGAGACTGAAAAGGGACCAAGAGCACGAGGAACAGAAAACATTGTCATAATCACTTTTGAGAAATGCAATCTGCACTCCACTAAATACATGCTTGACTCTCCAGCTGGGCAAGGGTAGTGTTGAGCTGAACCTAGGAGTTTTTCCTCCAATCTAGAAAACATTAAAATCATCCATACTTCTGACCTGGCCTCAAATAAGTGAGCCCAGAAAGGCTTTGATGATGAAGGCCAACTTGCTATTTGTCAAGGGTGTTTTTAAATATAATCTAAAAGGAGGAGAAGAAAAAATAGTACAAAGTCAATTTTCTACTAAGAAATGGAACTGCAGAACTTTCCTCAAAATGTGCTCCATGGAGTCCTGTAAGGTAAACCAGACAAGCTGGGGAGAAGAGAAAGGACGCCCACTAGGTCACTCTTCCTACAGCTTTAAAAAGTGTTTCAAGTCGGCCTGATGCACTTCTCAGCCAGAGGATAAACTTGTGGCTCACCCATACAGCTGCCAGCTTTGAAGGGCAGCCAGGCAAGCCCACTGGGTTCCTATGGGACTAGGAAGAACTGTAAAGGCCCAAACCTGACATTCCTTAAAACAGCTCAGCTCCCTCTGTGTAGTTCTTCTGCACAGAGCACCTTGAGCTCTTTAGAGGAAAGCTTGATAGCAATCTAATAAATAAATCAAAACATTCCTCACTCTCACGTTAATTTAATTCAAAACTGGCATGTCTAATAGGCAGCACTTTTAAAGTGCGTTTCTGGAATTTGTGAGTTGGTGTTCAGTCTCCTGAAAACAATGTATTTTATATCTACTCCATGTGTTTGGACCTCAGCTTGTTTTGACTAGAGGACATGATTTGTCAAGATGTGTTCTCTGCTGGAATAGGCATGAGGTGGGCGGGTTTTATCTAATGAAACTGCATGAGGCCCTTTTATCTCCTTTCCTATGGCTTTTTATTTTTGTACTAGAGATTGAACTCAGGGGTACTCGACTACTGAGCCACATCCCCAGCCCTATTTTTTGTGTTTTATTTGGAGATAGGGTCTCGCTGAGTTGCTTAGCACCTCGCTGTAGCTGAGGCTGGTTTTGAAATCACGATTCTCCTGTCTCAGCCTCCCAAAGTGCTAGAATTACAGGTGTGGGCCACCATGCCTGACTCCTGTGTGCTTTTTAAGTAGTGTTCTCTGTTGTTATTGTTTCATTTCTTATGTGGCCATGTTTAATTAGAAAAAATAAGAGAGATTTGTGACAAAGCTCATGGAAGCCACCAATGCTTACCTCTGGGCCTTGTATTTGAGTTGATACAAAAGCCCCATTGCCCAAGGTGGTGACAGACAAAACCCCACAAGGAGAAATGAACAACTGCTTAGGCAGGCTCTAAAAAAACTGGTGGTGGTGAGAAGATAACATTTGAATATTTTTCATTTGCAATTAATATGCCAACAAATTATGACAACTTAATCCAAGAAAGGGAAATTTATTATGAGACCAAGGGATGTCCCAGGGAACCCAAGCACAGCAATGCAGTGGGCCTCAGGAAGGACTGGGACTAAGAACTGGAAAGCCACGAGGAGAGTATGCAGTCTGAGACTCACATGCCCGGTAAGAGAGGTTGCATAGTGCCCAGCATGTTTTCGGTGCTCAATAGTACTAGCTGAATGAATGACTGAGTAGCCAGTCCATGGCTTGGTTCTTCTTGAGAGCCTAGCTCAGAGCCTCATCTGTCTTAGATCAAATTTTGATTCTCAGGAAAAGATCTGTAGTTGGCCCAGCCTGGTTCTGGGCTCCATTCCATGACCAATCAACTGTGGCTGGGCAACTGGATCACATTGTAACTACATGGTTCCAACCATGTAGATGGGGGATTATTGGCTTGTGGGCTGGAGAGATACCTACAGAAGTATCTACAGCAGGTATCAGTGATGCTTTGGAATAAAGAGTGAAATACTAGGCTTCAGGTGAATTTTGATGTCAGATCCTTGAACTTGAGAGGTAGACATACCTTGACAGGCATCTAGTCCAGGTCCTTCTTAGTCACACAGGAGAAACAAGGGTCAAAGAGAGAAACTATTGGCTTAAGTTCTATCATACTTAATGGCATTTCTGACAAGAGGTAACAATTTCAGCATTCAAGTTTGTTGATTAAATGAGTACAAGTTCTGGAGTTTCTCTTTGTAGTACTATTTATAACTATTGTTTGTATTTTCTCCTTAATTATGCTACATACTATGAGGTGGGGTTTGATTTATGTCTAACACTAGCTAAATGTGTTCCATAAGTTCTAGTGAGATGGACATTTGGTACAAATCATTAAGCAAAAACAAAAACTTGATGCTCTGCTTTGTGTGGCAGTGAATAATTCTTGAGATCCTCTGCTGTGTGCCAGTCACTCCTGTGGGGAAGGAAGACATAAGATGAATTAGATCAGGATGAACTAGCCACAAGATGAACTACACACCACAGCATATCTAGGTCATAGTTTTTAAAGTTTGTTGGGGAAATTTGCAAGAAAACTGGGGCTTGCAAGGAAGAGAGAGGGGTGGTGTAGGAAAAGTGATATGAGAGCAGAGTAGCTCAACCAGGATCAGAGGAAGCTTCCCAGGGACATTGAATTTTGTCAGACCAATAGGAGGCAGGAACAAAGTGATTAACTGTCACAGTACAGGAGGGTACTGCTTTAGTTCCAAGTGACTGGAGCTAAGGTGGCATGTAGGCAGGAGAAGAATATGAAGACAGAGATAAGCAGAAGCTAGATCAACAAGGGCTGGAGGTTTGGAATTTGACCCAAAACAATGAAGTGTCATTGAAACTTTTTTAGGAATAAACAACCACTTTACATTTCATGAAGATTGCCCTGGCAGCATTGAGAGAAGGGAAACAAGGGCCCACTTGGTATCAGGTGGGGAGGGAAGGTAAGAAGATGAGAGTCTGAGCTCAGGGTTGAGGGAATGAGGGGACAGGGATGAAGCACTGGGCATTGATTGAATGTGGCACTAAGTGAGAGGAAGTTGTCTAGGGCCATTTGCTTGGTCTGGAGTGAATAGATGGACATGGTTGTCATTGTCCCTTATTGGGAAGCAGGAAATGGAGAAGGTAACTTATATTTTGGCTTGTACAGTTTAGGGGTTTGGGAGATAGCTCTGAGGCTTGGCAGAGTCTGGTCTAACAGTAGCAAGCTGGAGCCCTTAGAATGTGTGAGACACTGAACTGTGAGCAGAGGTAGCAGCCCAGGGAGGATGTGGAGAAAAGAGCAGGAACTGGAGGTGTTATGATTTGGATATGAAATGTCCCCCAAAAAGCTCCTGTGCTAATGAAGGAGGTTAAATAATTAAATTATGACAGCTGTAACCTAATTAGAGGATTATTTCCATTTGATGGATTTATGATTTGAATAGATTATTAGGTAGTAACTATAGGCAGGTGGGGCATAGTTAGAGGAAGTAGGTCACTGGGGGCATGTCTCTGGTGCACCCCACCTTCCTTTGATTTCTGGCTACCGTGAGTTGAACAGCTCTCCTCCGCTATGCCTTTCTGCCATGATTCTCCTTGGACCCAGAACAATAAAATTGGCCAACCATGAATTGAACCTCTGAAACTGAGCCAAATAAACTTTTCCACTTCTAAGTTGTTCTTATCAGGTATGTTGATCACAATGACAAAAAAAAAATTGACTTCTATAGGAGGGCAGACCAGGCAGGAGCACAATATGTAATGGAGCAAGTGGAGCAAGAGAAAAGCATCTAAGGAGAGCTCAGGGAGGAAGGAGGGAACCTAGAAGGGCTTCAACTCAACAGCCGAGTGGCGTAGCAATGTGGCAGCCTTTTTGCAATGTGACTGAATGATTAAGTCCACAGGAACCTGGTAATTGGATGATGTTTCTAAGGAACTAAGTTTCAGTTTGAAGAATTGGTTTATAAATGGCAGTGTGTGGTTTGCAAAGGAGGACATTTATATCTCTGCAGGGAGATGGACTTGAATTTCAGTCTCGATGCTACAGCATGTTAGTTGGTGACTTTAAATTAAATTTTCTCACCTTTAAGCTTCAGTGTCTCTTTCTGTAAAGTGGGGCTTCTGCCTACTTCATAGAGACTAAGCATTGCCTAGAATAATGCTTCCCCCTCTCCCCAGTTTTCCTCCATAGCATTTACCACCTTCTGCACTTACCAGTTGACTTATTTATTTGCACCCCACTCCACCACTGGAACGTGAGCTCTGTGACACAGGGATTCTTCTGTTTGGTGCACTGATGAATCCCTGATACTTCAAGCAACATCTGTCCCTCAACAAATATTTGTTGAATGGACAAAAAAAATGAATAGAAAGCACAGCAGTGGGCATGAAGGTGGCAGTGGTGGCAATGTTACTATCTCCCATGGAAGAAAATCCCTGTCAAGGGCCATCTTCAAAGTCAGCCTGGATCTTCCCACAGTCTGATACTCTTTACAGCCCATGCTCCTGTTTCTGCCTCTACAAGGCACTGCCCATTGTGGAGAATTGAGTACCTGATTTTCCTTGTCCTAGGGACAAGTGAGTCACAGATGGCGAGAAATTGAGTAAAGAAACATCATGTGCGGGAAGTGACATTAGGATTCCCAGGGCCCCTGGAGAGCTCCCAGAAACCAGAAGCAACAGAAAGCCTTTTGACAACCCCAGCCATGGAAGCCAGTTAGACATCAAAGAGCTCCCTCGGGGTCCACACCTGCAGAGAAGGCCCACAACCTCTGCTGGAAAGGCAGCAATGCAATACTGGAGGGAACCAGCTTCTCTGGCCAGAACTGCCGTCTTAAAGTCACAGCTGGCAAAGGTTTTGAAAATGAAAGAGCAGAGACACTGACTTGCTTTATTAATCTATGCATGTGTGATGGCAGAAATGATGCTTAAATCTTTCATCTTCAAAGCATGTCACACCATGAACTCACTTACAAATGGGACCCAGCCATGTATGGCTGCTAATAAAGAATGCGTTGTTTGGATGGAAGAGGCTCCAGTTGCCAACAGCCTGCTGACCTGACATGGTCTGAAGGGAAAGTCTGGTATCAAAACATAAATCTCAACTGAAACCCAAATAGCACACAGCAACAAGCATTAATTAGACCCATTTATTTGTACAGAACCAACATTCCCTCCACACCTCCAGGGAATTGCTCTTTGTTGTTGCTGTTCATTTCTTTTTCCCCTTTTCAATACATCTTTCCAAGATTCTTACCATGTACTACAGATTCCAGACTCTCTTATGGAAAGCATA
Source organism: Geosciurus inauris (assembly GCA_004024805.1). NCBI lineage: Eukaryota > Metazoa > Chordata > Mammalia > Rodentia > Sciuridae > Geosciurus > Geosciurus inauris. The sequence continues at coordinate 102,696 of PVHX01000360.1, read as the reverse complement.
TGTCACAGGGAACATATTGTACCATGCTGAAGCTCTGGAGTCAATTGTGTTTCTGTCCCGGATTGAGAAACAACAGTTGTTTGCAGAGCTGGGAGGAATCTCAGGGTCAGTTATTCTCCCAGATGAACCATGAGTAAAACACTTTCTAGAAGCTCTCTAAGATAAGAAGGACATCTCCATTAATCTGTGCATCCCTTGTATTCGTTCATTTCTGTTTTATTCATGTAACACTTCCTGAACATTTCCTGTGTGCTAGGTACTATGCTAAGCCCCATAATTTCAAGGTGAATGTGCATAGTCCCTGCCTGTCAGGAGCTCAGAGTCTGGAGAAGACGGTATGTCAGGGCAGCAGTTTGGTTTTCCAAGGCCAAGACAGAGGGGCCTGTCAGGCTGCAGTCATGGGCAGAGGTTGAAAGATACTTGGGGAGAACTTCTCAGAGGAGGATGCTTGTAAGAAAGAATAGAAGAGAGGAGGCCAACAGGGAGGTGAGGGACTCTACATGGAGGAGACTGAATGCCACATGAGGTAATATGATACAGGTGGCACTTAAACTGTTTAATGGTCTTAGAGAGTGGCCAAAGCCCAGTGGTGTGGCCTTACCAGTACCTGTGGGCTGCAGTTGAAAACCTCTCAGGCTTATAGTTGAGCAAAACAATCAATGTACCATGTAGAGAGCATTAGAAGTCAGAGTGGTGGTTACCCTCAGAGAGGCAGTGACAGGAGGAGGCTTGTGGTACCAGTTTTACTTCTTGATCTGGATGCTGGACATGCAGGTTTATTTACTTTATGAAAATAAATGAAATTGTACATTTCTGATAAATGCACTTTTGGGTGCCTATGTTCAATAAAATGTCACATGTTCAATAGAAAGTCCAAAAAAATGCGAATAACCAAGCATTGAGGCATGGCACAAGTCACTGTGAACAACTCCAGAAAAAAAAGAAAATGTACAGAGGAAGTGGAGACTTAAACCAAAGCTATGTGATATGAGCCTTATATACTGAAGAATATAAGGGAGTTTGAGCTTCATCCTCGTGGCCATGGAACTTTATGCAGAGAATCTGAGTCTGTGACAGAGTTCAGTGGTTTGTAGGACTGTAGCCCTGGCTCTATAATTTCATTACTTCAATCTTTTCATCTGTGAAATATGCTAATAGTTGTATTTGCCTTCTAAAGATATTTTGAGAATTAAAAAAAGAGAATGCACACAAGTAGCATATAGTCAATACTAGGCAGAAATGAAGGGAATTTATGCAGAATGTCCAGACCAGGAACTAAAAGATGAAGCAGAAATCTAGTGAAGATTACTGCTGTAGCAGTAATCTAGTGAAGAAGTTGGGGTGGTGGGAGTTTAGGGGATATCAATGACTGTGAGGGGCAGGACTCAACCTGGGAGATGAAAGAGGCAGCAAAGTCTAAGATGGTTCTCCTGTGTCTGCTTGTGAATGTGGGATGTGGTTAGAGATTCTAGAGAAGGATAGCATTGGAGGGAAGATTGCTCATCAAATTTGAAACCTGTTGAGTTTAGAATCCAGGGAGGCATCCAGGTGGCAATGTCCAAGGATCATAGAGATGTTTGAGCTGAAAACAAATTTGGAAAGTATATAAAAGATTGTCAAAGGCAAGTGAGAAGATGAGGTCCCTCAGAGATGATGTGTTGAGTGAGAAGAGCAAGAGGCCAAGCATGGAGCCCTAAGCAGTGTCAAAATTTATCTGAGAAGAAACAGAAATAGGGGCTGGGGTTGTTGCTCAGTGGTACAGCAATTGCCTAACATGCATGAAGCCCTGTCATCTCCAGCAAAAAAGAGAGAGAAGGAAGTGAGAGGGGGAGGGAGGGAGTGGGGGAGGAAGGAAGAAAAGGAAGGGAGGGGAAGGAAAGAGAGAAAGAGGAAAGACCAAGAGAGTGTCATCATGGTAGCCAAGAAAGGTGTCATTAATTGTGACAAATGCCACAGAAATGTCCTGAAAGATAAAGACAAAGAAGACTCCCACAATGTAATGGCCATTAGTGACTTCAGTGAGAAAAATTCCAGGGGATAATGTGACAATAGCAGGGTCTCAGTGGGTGTTATGGATGGCCTAGAAGAAAGAGGTCAACAATTGCAAAGAGGTCAAAGGAAAGGAGAGAAGCAGAGCAGGATGCTAGAGGTGGGTGAGGAGTTGACAATCTTTTTCTAAAGGTGAAATCATTTTGTAACTTTTTCCAATATTCACCACTACCAATTTTGAAGACCTTTAGAATTTCCTCCACCCTTTCTTTCTCCCTTCTCTTCCTTCTTTCCTCCCTCCCTCCTTCCCTCCCTCCCTCCCTTCCTTCCTTCCTTTTTTCCTTCTTTCCTTCCTTCTTTCCTTCCTTCCTTCCTTCCTTTGTTCTTTCCTCCCTTCCTTCCTTCCTTTGTTCTTTCCTCCTTCCCTCTTTCCCTCCCTCCCTCCCTTCTGTGAGTTTCTCTGCAGAATCCAAGGAGTAAGTCATATAGCTTGAGATACTTAATGTGTTATCCTTTTAGGAGTTTTTAAAATAAGATACTGAGAATGGATATCTTTAGGCAAGGAAAGCAGCAGAATCCAGCCAAGAAAGGAGCTGGGACAGGGGAGAGAAAGAGTTTCCTGGTGCCCCACTGCCCACTCTGCTTCTCCTTGGGACACTCCAAGGCCTGCTGTGGCTTGTGCATCTGTGAGCACATGTGAGTGAACACACTAACCCCTCTGTCCGTGCCTCCAGGTGTGCTCCATCCTTGCTGGGCCCTGAGCTGCTCCACCCAGTGTTATGGTAACCACTTGTCTCCAGACCTTCGCTCACACCATTCCTCCTGCTCACTCCTCACGGGTTCAACTGTGGCTTCCAGAAATAACTCGAAACATAATTCTTTGAAACCTGTATTGTCCAGTTAGTGTCGTTTTGCTAAGTCTGTTCATGGGTTATTTTGCATTTCTGTAGTGGTTAGTAAGAGTCATTCTCATTTTAGGGGTAAAAGAATATTTGAAATCATATTTAATCAGAAAGAATTCTCTACAGCATTTGATGTAGGTTCCATGCAGAATGGATTCTCGACTAAGACTGGTTTGAAGAAGTAAAGGTCTGTGCTAGAGTATGTTCCCCCTCAGGGTGGCCCAGTCTCCTCCATCTTTGTACACCTCCCCCTCCCTGCCTGCCCTGAGTTCTGACTGCTCATTAATTCCACGGACATTTGCAAAGCACCTGTTCTGTGCCAAAAACTAGGTACACTGGGAAACTAGGTTGCACAGAAAACCAGGTAGATAAGGTGCCTACCCTGGTGGATTTCTGTTCTAGTATAGGAGACAGCCAACAGGAAACATAAGAAAATATGGTAGCCACAGACTGTGGGACCTGCTCTGAAGGACGTAACCACTGCAACAAAGAAGCAAGCTTGTGCTGGGACCTGAACTATACTACAAAATATAAGGTGCTGTCCCTTGGCTTTGGCTTTTGTTTGGTCGCCACCAGCTCCTGTAACTTTTCGTTCAGTGAAGTCTTCAAATGGGTGTAATAAGGTACCGTGTTATTTTCCTGGTCAATGAGGTCAGTAAGCACTAGCACACCTAAAAGCTAATAAATAACAATTTCTCAAAGTCTGTCTGCATGGTGAGTGTGGCAGCCTGGGCCACACTCTGATACTGGTGGTCTTCTGTTTTGCAGGTGAGCCGGCCTCATCCCAGTGACCACCCACTCCTGATCCTCTTCATGGTGGGTGGCATCACAGTCTCTGAAGCCAAAATGGTCAAAGACTTGGTGGCTTCCCTGAAGCCAGGAGCCCAGGTACGAAGTCATGGGGTGAGAACAAGAGCCCAGAGGCAGGAGTGGGAGGGGCCGGCAGGGGTCCCGTGCCCCTCTTCCAGCGGCTTCCCTCTCCATCCCCGCTTCCTTCTCTCCCACCTGCTTCTGCCCTCAGCACATTCTCTTGCCTGTCCCAGGATCAGCTAGCCTCCTGGCCAGACCCAACCTAGCACCCTCTGGATTGCCTTTGTTCCCCATAGTAGAGGACTTTGATAGAATCCCTTGTGACAGATTAATTCCCACACCAAGCAAATTAATCCTAAATTGAATCTGTGTTGTTTGAGTAAATTGCTCTGCAGATAGGTGAGGTAGGTGGAGGGCAGTGAGGAGAGGGAGGAGAACTCTCCTTGCCCCATCTTTCCTACCTCTGGGCTCCAAGATCAAGGTATTGCTATCCTCACTCCTCGGTGCATCAATTATCCAGTCAGTGCTTAGTCACTCGAGAATTTGCCCTGCTTTCTAGGCTCCCTATAGTTGAGGGATGACTCCAGAGACCTCCCAACTTTGGCCTTTAGGGGACAGGACATTGTCAAGACAATGACTAGTGTGTAGCTTTCTCCTCTGTACCTCCTTCCAAGTCCCATCCCATTCCCCAAACAGGAAGGCTGCCTGCCTCTGCTGCCCTAGGTTCAGAGCACGTACCTTTTGATTTTACAGGCCCGAGTTCTAGTCCTGCCTCTGCCTTTGACTAACCAGGGGATCTGTGAGGAAAAGGTCCTGTTTTCTCCCTTAGGAAACTGAGTGGGTTAGCTGCAAATCAGATCCAGTTTAAGAAAGTGCTTCTGGCATGGTGCCCTGCTGGTGGCTGGCAGCACTCATAGCTGTGGTAATTATCCACCCTTTCTGAGCAGTCACCACCCTGCTCTGAAGGAGGGTTTGAGGTTCATGGCCCAGGAAAGAGCCTTCCAGAAAAGGAGTGCCCCAGCCTCTGCAGGCTCCAATCTGGGGATGAAGAGCCAGTAATTTGGTAAGATTAAACCCTCACCCTAGTGGGTTCCCATACACACCTTGGGACAGGGCCACAAGAGCTGCTGATTTACTTGGGAGATGATCCCAAGAAACAATAGTGGGAGGATGAGAAAAGGAGGACAGTGAGGGGACAAAAACCAGAACAAAGTGCACCACTGGGCTGGTTATGCCGCACACAAGAGGTCTAGTCCTCCTGGGGGCCCTGAGGGGCAGTGTATGACATGCCTCAGCATCCTCACATTAGAAGATAGGGAGCCCGGACGTCTCCCCTTGACTCTCACTCCTATTGGGACTTGCTTCCAGGGGTTTTATCTTCCTGACATTTGGAGGTCACAGCTTTGTGCCACCTCTACACACAGCTAGGCAGTGCTTCATGTAGAATGCAAAGCAGGGGCAGTGCTTCAGACGGGTTGCCCGCTGGCGCTGGGGATGGTCCACCAAGCTGCACGGAAACCAGCCGGATGGGTGCTATGGGATTCCAGCCTAGTGCAGGCTACCCGAGACCTGCCATTGCCTTTGTGTTCTGCATCAGCCCTGCCATCAGGGTGCACACAGCCATCAGCCCTGCCATCAGGGTGCACACAGCCATCAGCCCTGCCATCAGGGTGCACACAGCCATCAGCCCTGCCATCAGGGTGCACACAGCCATCAGCCCTGCCATCAGGGTGCACACAGCCATGGGAGCCCCTATTGTGCCCTTCTGTGATGTCCTGTTGCTCTAGGCCCTTCCTGCATCTCTGCTGGCATCCTGAATCTATACTACACAATGCTCATAACTGCTTCATATTTTCTGGCCTCATCTCTTCAACCAAACATGAATTTCCTGAAGACAAAATCAAGGGCCCTCCAGACCTGAGCACATGGCAGGAACTCAGTAACACCTGTGGTTTGGTGGATTTATTGACTCCACAAGAACTGGCTTGAAGGAGCAGTCTGTGTTGAGTGCCTGGGCCACCTGCTGAAGTCAAGTAGGCCTGGTCCCTGTTGGTGTCCAGTCGGTCAACCAGAGAAGCTGGGAACTGGGTATCAGGGGAGCTACAACAGGTACTTGAGCAGAGGAGTGAACAGGCACTAGCTGTCACCATTCCAGCTGTCATTACTATACCCCGTTACGATCATAGCCGGGGAAACTTCTGATAAATTGGTAAATTCTGCCACATTTAGGACCCTCTCTATCAGCAATGTTAAGGGTCTGATTAATGAGCTGTTGCCTTTTTGAAAACCACATTTAAAAAAGAAAATTAGAAAGTACCCTTTTCACTGTCCCTAACTCGGTGAACCCGATTCTTAGCTCTTCAAAACAGGATGCATTGTAGCCTGCAGACATGGTAACCCCCACTGCAAAAGGCTAAATGCAGGCATCTTCAAAGCCCTGTGACCTCAGTTTGACAACACAGCCCAGATCTCCAAGGGCTTTGCTGCAGTCTGATTCTGTGCCTAGTCTTCTGCCCAAAGACTTCTTAAAGAATTTTGGGTTTAAGGCACAGCCTTAACTGCTTTCCACTTGTCCTTTGTGCCCAATGGTCCCCAGCGAGCTAATAGGACCTGAGAAGATTCCCAAGGCATTAAGGGAGGTGGGTTATTTATTACAGTGTCCTCCTCTCCAAGTTCAGGAAAGCAGGAGGATCACCAGTGTCGGCATCTCCCTCTCCTACACGTAGTTGCCCTGGCTTGGCAGCTAAGTACAGAGTTCAGTTTCCTGCTTTTAGAAGTACCATGGAAATCAGGCCTGGCTGGCTGAGCCATCCACACAATGACATGTGGACCAGCTCCATTTTCTGTGTGGACTCAGACTTCTGTCAAGAGTACACATAACCTAACTGAAGGGGTGGGTTCTACATGCACTGGGAGGCCATCACAGGTGCGGCTGGCTGCCAGGAGAGGAGCTCTGATCTGATTATCAGTGTAAACATGAGTCTTGGAGCTGATGCTTCTGTTCTGCCTTTTCCATCCTGCCTGTTATTGTCTGTCTCCAGGGGAGAGGACTTGTGCCTTGCCCTCTGCAGCCTGAGTAGAGGCTGGCCTCTGCTAGACGCAGCCCCAGTCAGCCTCCCTGGAGCTCTCACTCAGCAGTGCAGGGTCCAGCTCTGGGGCCACACAGAACTTAAAAGCAAATGAGGCTCTTGCCTCTTTCCCATGACAGTTCCACAGACCTACAAAGCTGGTCTCCCCTTCAGTTCCTATAGCCACCTCACTTGCACCCTGTGACGTGGACCTGAGGCCCCTGGTGATTGTGACTGCTGCCATCAGCCTCATTTTGTCTCCCTCTCTCACACATAATTGGAACTGAAAAAATATCCCCTTAGTGTGGACTAATCAGTGTAGAGGACATTGGGCCACCTCCTCCCATCCTTACCATGACTCACAAGACCCCACGGGATCTCACCCTGCCTGCCTTCGGGGCTTCTTTTCCATTACACATCTCTTCCTTTCCAACCTCAGGACTTGACCTTTTTTAACTATTATATTTTCAGTACCTCAAACAGGGTCTGCCACTTAGTGGATATCCATCCATGTTCATTGAATGTTTGATACTGAATGTTTGATACTGTTCATTTAATGTTTGATACATTAAAAATTTTCCTCATATTATTGTAGTATAAGAGAGAAGTAGATTTTCTGGAACAGATCACACAAATCATGCCAACCTATTGATTCACATTGAGAGTATAGACAACTAAAATCATTTCATCTCTGTATCTATTGCTATTAATTCATATCTTCCCTATCCTATATCTTTGTGGATGCTTTTTGGACCTAAGTATAGAAACTTAATCATCTCTAATAAATTGCATTAAATGATCATGCAACAAATGTTTATTGAGCATCTACTCTGTGCCAAGCACTGTTTGTGCTCTGGATAAGCAGTGGTCAAACTAGATATATTCCTGCTTTCTCAAAAATTTCCATCCTGCTAGCAGGTGACTGACAAGGGAGCTTCCTTTAGATGACACAGGTTCTTCTGGGAGGAGAGCATTTTGGATCTAAGATGCAAAAAGCCCTTGGGGATCAGCTATTCAAAGGAAACAAACCCATAGGATTCTTTTAAGGTACCTGTAGGAACAAACTCATTCTCACAAAGAGTGACAAGGATAGCAGGAAACCTAGGGAACCAGAAACACGTTCCCTCCTATAGGCCCCAGGACTGCTGGACTAAAATGGGCACATTTGCTCTGCTCTTGCTCTCTGTGATCTCTGGGCACGTGGTGATGAGAGAAGGAGGCACGTTGGAAAAGGTCCTTTTTCCTGGCTACAAAAAAAATCCTCTTTCCTTGACTTCATCGAGAAGAACAACTCCCCAACACACCCCAGACAGCCACAAGAACCAGATGGGAGTCCTCCTCGCCAAGCACCAGCCCCTGTCCCTACTCACTGGCTGCATGGTGTAGGGTTCTGTGGCCATACAGCTCTGGTCACCTGAGATCTGCAGCTGGGTAGTGGCAGGAAGTCCAGAAGCTTGTGATTGTGAGAAGAAAATAACAGGGAGAGATCCTCCTGGAAAACACAGGGAGTGGCCAGCTGAGGAAAAAGAGGAAGGCCAGGCAGGCAACCAGACCCAGCACCTGCTACTCTTCATAGACGGCTCATGCACGTCATCCACCCCATCTTCATACAGTTCTCCATTTCCAGAGTTGAATATTTAGTGAGGACATAATAATCATATTTTTAAAAAAGTAGATCCAAGGTCAGGCACAGTGACTTACCCCTATAATCCCAGCTACTCAGGACTCTGAGGCAAAAGGATCCCCAGTATGAAGACAGCCTAGGCAACCTAGTGAGACTCTGTCTCGAAGTAAAAATAATAATAATAATAAAAAGGGCTGGAGATATGGCTCAGTAGCAGAGTGCTCCTGAACTCAATCCTTAGTACTAGGGGAAGAAAAAAAAAGTAGATTCAGAAATATGCAAATACATACACAATTTTGCACACAACTTTTGGGGTTCAAGAAGGATCAAACCCTGCTCTAAAACCTGCTTCCAGGTTCTTTTTAAATTGATGAGAAGCCACAGAGAGGGAGATAAATGAATTTAACAATACCACCAACTACAAAAAATCAGAAGGGAAAAAAGATGATCTGAATCTCCTACTTCCAAGCTCTTGTGGAGGCCTGAAGCACAGCACACCAAGCTTTGGGACAAGGTGAAAGCAGGCCAAATGGTTTACCAGGATTTTCAAAAAAAGAATATCCATTGTCCCATTGGTGTAAAGATCAAACCCTTTTACGATGAAGACAGTGTGAGTGTGGGGGTGGGCTGTGCAAAACATGCAAGAAGGGCTGGACGATGCCTCCAATATGGTATGTGCTTGAAAAGCAGTTCTTCAAATCGATAAATATGCATATTGGTGCCTCTGCCTATGTGGGTTACTTTCAGGGGAAAAAAATCTCTCAAGAAAAGAAAGAGAAAGGAAGAAAACAAAATTATTTCCTGCTTCTTTTGATTCCCAGTGTTAGAAATCAGAGGGTTATGAGCATCCAAATTCTGGACTTTCCTGCTTCCTCCACATTCAGCAAAAATAGAACAGCAAGATGCTGGCACCTGCAAATTACATCGGTGGCTGGAGACCTGAGCAAGCGAATGGGCTGAGTGTCCCGGGGCTGGGCTGCTCCTGGTGCTGAAAGCAGGGCCTATTGGAGCAGAGCACCACCAGCAGGGGCCCAGAGGCTGCTGGAGGGAATCAGTTCCCTGGCTCTGGGGAACTTGGTGTCCTCGCCCCTGTCTCAGTGAGCCAACACATTTTTTTTCCATGTCAGATTTCTGCTATGTCTCAGATGCCTGTTGCTGATGAACAATCTCCATGTTCCAACACTCCACCATGGAACTGCCGCTGCTAGCCACACTTGGGGACACCTAAATCATAGTCTTCCTGCAGCTATGGTGTAATTCCAGCTCTTCAAAAAAATGTTTTGTCTCTGCTAAATGCCCAGTTTCTCCTGTGAGGGTGTAAAATCTATGTGCAGCCAGCTGGTATTTCTTGTGGGAGGTGTCCAGTCATGGGTGGCACAGGATGGGTGTGGTGGGTGCCACCCCATGCACTGTTGGCCTGTGAAGGAGGCTCCCACCTCTGCAGCTGCGCCCCAGGCCTGAGGTGAGGAGAAGGAAAAGGAAAAGGAGGGGGAGCCAGCCGGAGAAGAAGGGCAAAGACGCAAAAAAGGGACAAAGGAGTAAACAACTCAGAGAACAGGAGTGACCAGGTGGCCTGGTCAGGGGCCACCCTGGGGTTTGCATTAGTGCTCTCGCTGCCTAAGAGCAGGCCATTCTCTAAAAGGACTTTAGAGATAATGTTTGATTTGCCTCCAGCACACACTTGGTGGCTGTGTTTTAAAACCCTAAGTGTCATCTGACAGGCCTGTCTCAGGCTCTTCTGAGCATTTTCTTTTTCATTTTTGAGTGTCTTTTTTTCTTTCGCCATTTGGAGTCTGTGTATGCAGAAATGGCTTTAGTTGAATAAACTAGAAAAGACCTGAAAATATTCAAAAGCAGTGTTAATGTCAAAAATGCCTAAGATTAAAAATACTTAAGGATCGCTATCATACTATATGCGAATGTTAGCCGTGTGACTCGCTCTCTCGTCAAATAGGAATTTTAGACAAGTTGGTTTTTGTTGAATTCATGTGAAACCCAGAGCCATTTGAGCACGTTTTCCTAGAGCTTCTCTGAGCGAAATCTTCCTTGACCATTGCTAAACTCCCTGCCTCCTTCGCTGTCTGGTCTCTGCTCATCAATTCTTTATGAACTCACTAAATCAAGGACCTGCTCTGTATCAGGCACTGTGCTAAGAAGCAGTGACAGGACCCAGTGAAGGAATTGGAGAAAGCTGTGAGTTACAAACCACCATGGGGACACAGTCTTGGGGGAGGGTAGTCTGGGAAGACTTTCTGGAGGCGGTGACACCTGAGCAGAGTGAAGGACAACAGAGATGTCTTCAGGCAAAGGGTAGGGAAAACTTTGTTCCAGATTTTAAAAATTGTCTCCAAAGAGCCAGTTACGAAGCTGCTAATAGTTTAGGGTGGCTGGAATCTGGGACTGATGGTGAGGAGTGTGGAGGCAGGGAGTGGGGTGTGAAGAGCTGAGCTGTGAGCAGATTCTGAAGGCCTGGAATGCTCTCCGAGAGCTGGGCTTATCAAAGGGCAGTGAGGAGGCGGGAAGGATTTTAAGCCTGTGAGTAATATCCTCAGATTTACACTTAGTGGAGAAGAAGGTTCTGGCAACTCCACCTCCCCTGCATCGCCCTAGTGACTGCAGGGACTACACAGAGGGAGTGCAGCAGAGGAAGCAAATAGTGAGAGTGGCAATGAGGATGAAGACAGTAATAGCAGCCGCATCTTAGGCCCCTCCAGAGTCTGCACTATGTTAAATGTTTTACACAGATGTTCACATTTGATCCTCATAAAAATTATATAAGATAGATAGCATTATTCATACCTTACAGATAAGGAAACTGAGCCTTTGAGTGATTAAACAACTTCTCTAGGGTCAGCTGGGTTCCAGCTCAAGTTGGATGCTCCTAAACCTGTACTCTTGACCTCTCTCCTCCCAGGAAGAATCCTTGGGCTCAGCCTGGCTTTCTCCCATCCTAACCTACTTCATGAGCTCCCTGTTTTCCATCTGTTTCTTTTCCCTTCTCCACAGAGTGGACCACAGACACTCTGCTTTAGCTCTCACAGAGCTATTGCCTGAGGTGTGTGTAAATATCTGCTTGTTTAGATGTGACAACCCTGGTCTTTGTGTGCCAGCTCAGTGGTAGAAAGGGAATCCACAGTCTCTGTTGGCCACGGTCAGGAGCCCAGCATGCCACCTGAGAGCGATAGATCCTTTGGGTTCAGTTACTGCTACTCTTGAAATGTTGACATCAACTGAATCTCCAAGTTCCTCAATCCTGCAGCCCTCACACCTGTGAGGAATCCACCAGCTTTGCACTGGAACCAAGCATGGCAGGGACTGACTGTGTGGTGGGGACTGGCAAGTCACAGCGGGTGCTGTCTTGCGAGGCCCTTTGGTGTATGAACTATTACTGGCCTCTCTTACCTCAGAAGACTCTGCTTCCAGAGAGCATGCAAAGAGTTTTTGCCTTAATATGTGTTTGTAAATAGACTTCCTAATTGTGTTCTGTGAATCCCTAGGAGCCCATGAACCTCTCCTAAAACTGTATTTGAAATATTATGTATGAACTTATGTGTATCTTTCTAGAGAGTTCTTAGCTTACATAATATTCAAAAGGAGGCCTGTGACCTAATTAAAAAAAAAAAAAAGAACACAGTAAAACAGCAGCTGACGCTTGCCAAGCACATCCTATGTTCTCCACACAGGAGCTTATGTAATCCTCATGACAATCCTGGGAGCTCAGGTCGTTCTTTTCCTTTTGAGACGCGTGAGGCAAAGAGGTTTGAAGTTAGGGGACTTTCCAGAGGATGTCTAGCCAATCAGCAGGGAGGCTAGGATCCACTCAGGGTCTGCAGTGGGCTCTGGCCTGGAAGCCACTATTGCCACCCACCTGCTAGGTCTGCTGCAGACCTGGATGAGTAGAGACCCTCTCCAGGCCCACAATGTGAAGCCACATGCATGGGTGATAAGAGGATACTAATATTCACTCGATGTCCTACTTTCAAGGAAAAATGGGAAGCACAAATTCCATGTTTTTTTTCCTGCCCAAATACAACTCTGCTATAAAACACTAGCCATGTGTTTTTTAAAAATAATTCTTTTTCAAGAACAAGTAAAATATATGCTTCTGATAACTAGGGGTTTTTCTTTAAAAAATACAAAATTTTATTCGACTGCTAAAAGTTGTTTCTTTAACTAGAAAATGATGAAAGACCTCCTTTTCTCCTTTCTTAGTTCCTTCCACTTTTCCTCCATGCTGGAATGTGGACTTTGTTTTTTATCAGTGAACCAGTTGAAATGGGAGTTGGTTGCTTCACTATTTTGAACAGTGGAATGGGGACAACTTTGGGGGATGGGAGGAGAGGACAGGGAAGTGTCCAGGCCAACCTGCTCCCCTCCAAAGTAGCAGGGCCAGGCAGTATTGCCAGGTGAAGCCCAGTCATGCTGCCACCCTGGAATCTCCTTCACTTAGATGCTGGCTTGTAGAATTCCACCTCCAGTACCACCTCGCCCATTTCCCATAGGCACCTCCTTGTGGAGGAGGTATACAGTACCTGCTTGAGCAAAACCTTACTGGGCACTTACCAAGCATACCATACCCCCCACCTGGGCCTAGGATCAGGCTCTCCCAGTACTCCAGAGGGAAATCCACCCCAGAGTGGAGTCCAAGCTAAGGGAACTGGAAGCATCACCCAACAAGGAGCCAGAGAGCCCAAAGGTCCATGTGGACTAGAGGAGCAAAGCATCCGTGCCCAGAACCTTGGTGATAAATAGGTGGCCCTGGAGCCAGGGCCTCAACTGCTCCTGACTTACCCACTTACATATGTCCTGGAAAAGCTACCTAACCTTTCTGTACTTTGTTTTTCTCATCTACAAAACAGGAATAATACAACTATTCCATAAGGATGTGATGAGAATTAAATGTAGATTTGAGATAGTCCTCAGAACCTGGTGTGGCATAAGAACTAATGAACATCAGCTGCCATTATCAGCATGCTTATTACAGGTTGAATTATGTTCCCCCCCTAAAAAAGAGATGTTGAAGTTGTCACCCCGTCCTCTAACACCTGTAAATGTGACCTTATTTGGAAATGTGGTCTTTGCAGATGATTGAGTTAAAATGAGATCATTCACATGGGCTCCAGTTCAATTTGAGTGTGTCCAGATAGAAAGGGGACAGAGTGGCAGAAATGACTAGAGGGGAGAGCATGTGAAAACACAAGGAAGTAAGAAAAAGACATGGCCCAGATTCTCCCTGCAGCCCTTAGAAGGAACCAACCCTGCCAGCACCTTGAACTTGGGCTTCTAGTCTTCAGAACTGTGAGACAAAAGATTTCTGTTATTTAAGCCATTTGACTTGTGATACTGAGAAACTAATAGAGTCATCATCGTCATCCCCAACAACAGCATCCCCCACCTTGGGTATCCCTTCTCTGCTCCCCTCAAGGAGCAATTCAAAGTGGGAGAAACTTCAATATTGAGGTCAAATTACTGCATGGCAAAGCAGCACATGATCACATTCAATTCAGTAGCAAGGTGGGGGCTGGGCTCAGTCGCTCCAATGCACCCACAGTTGCTCTCAGCTGTTCTTGGTGCACCATTGGTTAAAAGTCTAGTAGACACAGCATAGCTGTCCCACAGGCCACCTTCCCCAGACTACATCCTTCCTTCCATCCACAACACTAGTACCAGGTGATGTTCAACCTGTCACCTTCTGCCTTTTTCATCAAGGTTCTCTCCACACCCCTCCAAAGACATGCATTCCATTTTTATTTCTCATCATCTAATAACCCAGCATTGACTTTCCTAATTTTCTGCTGTGTGTTTGCCCCTCCTGTTGTCAGGTGATCCTACTGTCGACGCGACTCCTGAAGCCACTTAACATTCCCGAGCTGTTATTTGCAACTGATCGACTACATCCAGACCTTCGTTTCTGACATCTGCTAAGAAGATAAGACCTACCCAAGCTGGAAATACCAATACCGTCATCTGTCCCCATTCCAAATATGCCTCCCAAACCAGCCTCCCTGTTGCTAATTGTGGGTATGACCGCATTCTGCCGGAAGAGTCATGATAACTGAGCAACGAGGTACTCTGTTTGGATGGCTCATATATTTTTTTAAATCGTTTTTTTTTTTTTTTTTCATTTTTCTAAAAGTGACAAGTTCTCTTTAGCTGACCTAATACTGATAATTTCCATTTATCCCTAACACTTTATTTGTGATTCTTCCTGTAAGTTCATTAATTCTAAATAAATCCTGTTGGTAAGTGTCAGTAGATGACAATGAGTCTTTTGATCTGACATTGACCAAGAAAAAGTTAGGCACGCTTTAGAATTATGAGTGTAAGGAAAGTTTGCTTTTCTTTAAGATTACATAACCCAGGAGAGAACACTGCAGATGAGTGTGAGGCTCTGTTTCTCCTTCGATCTGAAACAATTCTGAGAAGGCAGGGAGGGGAGGGGTGGCGCTGGGGCAGTGCTGGTCCTTGCGTGTGCTGTAAATCATGCTGCCTAACAAAGGCCCACATTGTTCCAGCCTGCTGGCTGGGCAGAGCTGCCAGGCTCCTTAGAACAGCTGTGGGGGAGAGGGTGATGAGAGCACTGTCCTTGCCTAGAGGTGTCCTCCTCTCCAGAGGAAAGCCCAGTACAAGAGATCTCATCCTAGGGAGTCTAGATCACAACTTCAACACGGCCTTTATGATTTTAAGTTCCTATTGAAATATAAATCTCATCTGTAAGTTTAAAATTTATTTCTGGCCATAGCAGAAAAACCCAGACCCACCTAGTGAAATTATATAAGAACCCTAGGGAAAAAGAAAAGAAAAGAAAGAAAGAAAACTGCTTGGAACCCAGACATTTATACGTGCATGGTTGTTGGAAATTTTTCGCATCTCTAAAAGATGTTTGAAACAAGGGAATAAAGCTGAAAAAGAGTGTCTAGTGTGGATTAAACAGGTGGTGGAAATAAAACTAAACCACGACACTCATTCATCTGATTTTAGTTCTCTGAAAGGCATTTAATAAAAAGATTTTTTAAAAAACTATGAAGTTGGAAATCATTCTAAGACGTAATCAAAGCAGGGTTTTTATAGAAATGGACATACATTTTCTTTCCCAAGTATGCCTTCCACCTTACTCTAGTTCTTTGTTGGTGCAAAATATAGGAGACCTCAGATACTCATCTATTTTTTATCCTGCTAGTCTAAACGTCTTTAGTTAGAATGAGGAAGAAAATGGCAGAAGCCCCAAAGAAGTTATCATGTTAGCAGAGGCTAGTATTTTCTATTTTTATGTGGTATAATTAAAAGAAAGCTCTAATATGACTTAAATCTGCATTCACTCTCAAATGTCGAGTGAGCACCTGCAATAAATATCCTGTGAGGTTCTGAACCACAGTTATGCATGAGCCAGACACATCCCTGACTCAGTGGCACTCCCAGAACAAGCAACTAGTGCTTCCCTGGTGCCTGGGCCCTGTGTGAGTATCTTCTCAAGGTTAAATTGCAAACCATATGTCTACACGCAAATGAAGATTTCTAGAAATACAGAACCAAACTCCTAACAAGTGGTTACCTCTAGGGGAAAATATCCAATGGGAGGGCTATGAAAAGAGGGAGTCTCACTTTCTATATACTTCTGTGTTGTTTCTTTTTCTTTTTTAACACCAAACTTTTGTGTTTGGTGTTTTACTTTTGTGACTTTAAATTTGGCATATGGTCAGTCAAAAAGATTGAACCCAGGGCCCTTTCCCACTGAGATATATCCCCAGTCCTTTATATTTTTTTTATTTTGAGACAGGATCTTGCAAAATTGCTGAGGCTGGCCTTGAACTTGTGATCCTCCCACCTCAGCCTCCCCAGTAGCTGGGATTACAGGTGTGTGCTACTGCCCTTGGCACTTTGGTGACCTCAATTGTATTTTTACAAGTTAATTTTTTTATATTACAGAAGAATATTAAAAAGCTTCTACTTTTATATAACAATAGGAGAAAGTGACTAATTACAAGTGTTACTATGCAGTAGTTATCATGTCCTGAAAATATTCTCAATACTGCATTAAGCATGGCCACAGTAGTCTCTAAGTGGTGGGGAGGAAGTGTGGTGGCTTATAATCATCTGTTCCCATCTCTGTGGTCACTGATTGGAGGAACTGAGCCAGCAGACAGACAGCAGAAGGCTTTGGAGGGAAGGGAGCTGGAGGAAGCGAGTCTTAGCCAGTTGGCTTTAAATAAGAAGGCAGGAGGCACAGGACTGGACACAGGTCATTGATTAAAAAGCAGGAACATCATTGAAACTTGGTATAAATCCCACAAAAGGCCTTTAGTAAATAAGGAAAGAGAGGATGGTTCAGAAAATGGGGCGCTGTCCCCAGGCATCTCTTAGAACCTCTTGGAAACTCTCTGCTACTGTTTCTGTGTTCATTTCTCAGGCAAAGGAGGGGCTGCCAATTACCTTCTCCACCCACTGCAAAGGAGCAGGATGCAGAACAGAACTGCAGAGCCTTCTCTGGGTTCAAGTCCCAGTTCTGCCACTAAGAGCAAGTGGATCCCTCCACACCTGTTTCTGCATCTATAGAATACAGACAATAATGGCATCCCCGCTTCAGAGCTGTGCTATGGAGCCATCCCTAACACAATGGCTTAGCGTGTGATCCCCAAGCAATGTGCATCTTTACTGCTGAGGTCACCAATGAAATTACTTCACAAAATGATAAAGTGTCAGGAGGAGAGCAATAGTAAATGAAGAAAAAATTGGAAGGCACTCCAGAGATGAAAAGTGGAGGATATCTTGGTGCGGTACATTTCCAAGACTACATAACCCTGACAACAGTATTGGCGGCCCAATCCCATGGCTACACTCCAATCCCACTTCTTTCCCATAGTAATTCACTATGTGAACTTGGTCTTAGCTGACAATGACATTGGAGGACAATGGGACCCAATACACTGGGTTGTGGCAAGAATTAAAAAAGCTGATGCACATGTAACAGGAACAAGGCGTGTGGTCAGCTCATTCACTAGAGTCACCACCGTCGGTGATTAATGTCTGATTACTTGTGCAGAGCCATCTGTCTCCAAGAATACTTTCTCCATCCCTAACATTAGTCAAGAAATAGTTATGGAGAATCTGAGATTGACAAACTGATTTACCATTTTATCATTATCCAAATGTGTCTATTTGTCACTGGGATGAGGGTCCCCAGGGGATCCCCAAAAGGGAAGCCTCATCTCAGGCCAGGAGGGTTCTTGATGTCACAGAAAGGAATTTAAGGACAGATCCACACTCTGACAGAGTAGAGCACAGGTGTTGGAGAGGAACATGCTGGAGCCATTTTAGCCAGGCACATTGCACATGTAAGATCAATAGTACAGGCACATGATCTAAGAGGGTGTTTTTAGTTCTCCTTTTTGTTGGTAACTGGGCATGTTGACTACTGCTGTTTAGGGGTTATTTGCTGCCATTTTGACTCTTATCAGGACAGAGTATTCTTTTTCTTCTTTGTTCTGCTTTGTAAACACGGCATAGTATTGGTGTATCTGTGGATAAGGTCTAATAATTGATTTAATAGTGCTGTTTGTGATCAGGGTATGTGAAAGTGACTTTTACATCTGAACTTTAAATTATGGCTACTCTTGTGTTGTCCCACATGTCTCCTTTCTACCTATCCTCATGCCTCTATCCTATGTCACATTCTGAAGGGATCACCCACCCCATGTCAGCCATCCAAAGGTGACATGAAATGCAGAGCTGAGTGATAATGCTGTTTCTCATGTCTCAGGCCTGGCGTGAGTGTTTACCACCTGAACTGACTGGCCAGAGTCAATGCAAGCGTACAAATGCAAATCTCCTGCCAAGGACCTCACAGGCCACTTTTTATAAACACAATAGATAAAGGTGTAAATACTTTGTAGCAATTGACTTCTGCTTCTGTGAGCCTCTTTCTGGAGATCTTCTGCAAACAGTGCACTGCAAGTGTCTGGCAGAGCTCCAAAACTACTCAGCCAAGCATGGTCCCCAGGGCCAGGCCTATGCAAATACTCTGCTCCTACCAGGGCCCCTACATTACAGCCACATTTAAATAACAAAGAATTCCATCAAGCTCTCCCCTAAGACCACTATTATTTATTTTACCCTGGTTACCAGAAACCAAATCTCAACAACAAATAATCCAGTATTACAAACATTGTCTTCATCCTGCCCAAGAAACATCAAGAAACCCCATCTCTGTTTTCAAAGGAATTTAAGGAGACAAAACAAGATGATGGGGGTTTGCCGACTATGTGAGAAGGAGGCATGGGGTGGCTGGGGTCCTGCCACCATAGCAATAACCACAATCTGGTTCTCTTCTCAAATTCAGGAGTAATGAGGACAGTAAGAACTTTCTGAAATCTTCTCTTTAGACCTTAAAGCGAATGCTGACAATACCAGTTTTCCTGGATTATTTATTGTAACCAGACAAGCTCCATGATTCCTTTTGGGCTGTGTCCCCGCACCCACTCTGTCCCCTGCCTCTCGTGAGTTCTCTAACAGAGACTTCTGAGGCGTCCCATCTCCCCTCAGCCAAGACTGGATCACAGTTTCCCAACTACTCCTTTGTGGGGATTTGCCCACAAGCTTGTTCATTTGCCCAGAAAATAGATTTGTTTTTTCCCCTCTTGGGGTGTAAGATGAATGTTGAAATGCCATTTTTCTCCTAAACAAGGGTCTCTCTATAAACACACCCATAGTTCCTAAATCTCTGGATTAAGAGCTGGCCAGGCTGGCAAATCAGCCATCCCTGTGACTGCACAGCCCAGGCTTGGCCCGCCGCAGAGGCTGCGAATGGTTTTGATTTGAGGCAGGGAGGAAACTTGAAAGCCAGACATCACGACAGACATGGGTCCGGAGGGTTCTAAGACAGACGGGCTGCGTGGCCGCCCCCCACTCTGCCCAGACATCTTTATTAGGAGGGGGGCTGGAGGCCAGCAGCAGCTGGCTGATGGCAACAGCAGATGTGGCCTAGCCCCAAGTGGGGGCTGGGCCAGGGAGGAGCCCAGCAGAAGGGAGGCAAAGGAAACAGGCCCAGGCCCACACCAGAGGCCAGAGTGGGGAAGGCAGGTCCCTGATGGGGTCTGATTCAAGGACCTGGGACCAGTGGGCCATCCCCAGGGTTTTAAGCTTTGGCATGAGAAGAACCTGGGATGGAATCCTAGATCTGCCACTTCAGAGTCTGGCTGGCTACTTGGTTCTTCTAAGCCTCCCATTTCCTCTTCAGGAGAAGAAACTAAAATGGATGGTGGACTTGTGGAAAATGCCTGTTATTTCCAACCTCCCACCATGCCCAGCACATAAATTCTCAATAAACACAGAAGCAATCATTGTCACTATTTATGTGGCCCTAAGTGGGTCATCTCTGAGCCTCAGTTTTCTCATCTTTAAAATGGAAGTGATATTACCTTTCTAAGGATTCTTCAAAAAATTATAAGAAAGCATATATAATGTGGCATGTTGTAAACACCTTCCCCTTTTCTACTGCCCCGCACCCATCCACATCCCTGCCTTCCAGGTGGCAAAGGAGAGATTTCCCTGCCCCAGGAGGGAAGGGGCTGATTTTTCAGCGCCACATGATTATAGTTTAGAAAATTTTAGAAAGGGAGGGGATAAGATGATGAGAAACAATACTAATACTAAAAGAGATGAGAAAAATAATGAAACATGAGGCCGAATTCAGAAAAGAAAACATGGTGTATTCTACAACTATAAATAGTCAAGTCAGCCCAAGATGGTGGCAGAACTAGGCCCTGGGTGGTTTCCAGCTGGGACTCTGTCTCTTTCTGTCTCTGTGTCTCTCTGTTCCCCATCCCCCCTACCCCCAGTAGCCTGAAACAAACCCCTTTATCCCTCTGGATGGACCAAAGCTGCAACATTTAGGTGACATGTGAAACCCAGGCCTGTGCAGGGGTGAGGAAGTGAGGGGCAGGGGCCAGGGGGTGCAAAGGTACAGCACACAGCCAGCGCGGGAGCAGAGGAGGCCAGTGTGGAGCAGATGGAAAGGAAGGGGAAGTGGCATGGCAGTGACAAATGCAAGGGTACCTTTGCCACAGAAAGCTACCTACAGGGGAACTCTCAGCTCCTTTCATTCTGGAACATGGGGAAGAGAGCATGGGAAAGAATACACAGACTGACCTCCCACCCAATGGTCACTGTCAACCAGTGAGTTAACAACCATGCAGAACGAGTACCAATGAAGGGAGTGGAACCTAGTCAGAGATTCTCCTGCCTTTGTACTGACATGTTTTTAGTCTCCTCTTGGAAACTTTTCTCTCTCTACGCCCATTATATGCACCATTGAGGTGAGAAGAGACTCTAAGAGTAAAAAGTTGCCCTGCATATGAGGAAGCTTTGCATCACCAGAGCATCAAAGTCAAGAACAGTCAGGTTTTTCTCCTGTAAAAACAGATTTGAAAGTCTGAGTCCTCTCCATAGTAAACCCCAATAGCTATTCACAGTGGCTGCTTCCCCTGAGCCCACCACCTCACCTGTGCCGCAACATCTGGAGAACATAGAATATAGTCAGAAGACATGGATTCAGGTCCTCTGTGTGACCCTGAGGACACCACTCAAAATTCAGAACCCATTTTTCTCATCTGCAAAAATGGTGTTATCACTTACCCCACCCTTCTCACAGGGTTATCCCGAGGATTGAATAAGATCAGGTATGTGAAAGCTCTACCCAAATAGAAGATGTGATTATTTGCCCACAAAGATGCTGACTCACTTAGCTTGCGTGAAAAAGAGCTTCCAGGCCCAGGTGGGAGCAGATAAGAGGCCTGACAGTCATAGCATATACACAGTGGCAGCAAAGCTCTGTGGAAGTGGCTCTGAGCAGCCCGACATTGGTGGCTGTGAGTTTTTCAATGAGAATGAAGTGTATTTTTCAGAACTGTATACCCAGAGAGGTTTACCAATTCAATCACATAGAGAAGACTGATCTTGTACAGAAGCATTCATATCCTCGAGGATTTGCTGAGAGACTCGCAATCAGACATTTGTCTTGGGTTTACCTGGAAGACCATGAAGGAAATGAATATATATATGCTACCACAGAGAATAAAGTGCCAGACAAATTGCAATTTACAACACTCACAGGTTGTACTCGTTCAGTTATTCAGTTTGTTCTGTAAGTCTAAATTTCATCATCTATAAAAGGGAGATACTAATAAAAGGCACCCTCAAAAATGATCTCAGTGGTTTATTGGAAGACTTAAGAGATAACCCCAAAAGGTGTAATGTCTGACTCAATACACCCAGGAAATAGAAGATACTGATAATGTTTTGTCTGAAAGGCAGAAGGTTAAAATTTCAATAAAGACCAAGTCAGAAGTCTGCTCTTTTAAAATCAGATTTATTGTACATAAAATAAATTAATTACAGTTTAAGCCAAAGCACGATTGGCTTTTTAAAGTGCATCTGTGTAGGGGATTTGGTGGGTAGCCACGGCATCTGGTCACTCTCTATAACATAGTTTTGTATGTCAGCCACTCAAAGCCACGACTCAGCCAGGCTGAAGAAGCAACCTAACATCATTGCTGTGAGCCATTGACTCAAATCACACCAAAATCAATTGACACATTGTTTTGTTTTGTTTTCCTGTACCTCAAGCCACAATTAAAAAAACAAACTACACAGTCTCACAATTAGTCAGTCTGGGGTTCAGTTGTTTTGAGTTCACAGCTATTCAATGCATATCCAACCAGGCATACCCATCCTGTGTCTGGAGAGCCAGCACCTTCCTGAAAACCACAGCTGTCTGTATACAGAATATTTTGGCCCATAAACTCCACCTTTTGTGTGCGTTTGGCGGGGGGGTGAATTTTTCTCCTTGTTCTTATAGAAATCTGGGTATCCTTCAGGTTTGAAAGGTATTCTGTAAGGAACAGTATTCCAAAAATGCAAATCATACTGATCAAACAA
The DNA here is from genome assembly GCA_004024805.1 of Geosciurus inauris. Taxonomy (NCBI): domain Eukaryota; kingdom Metazoa; phylum Chordata; class Mammalia; order Rodentia; family Sciuridae; genus Geosciurus; species Geosciurus inauris. Next base: position 80,371 of record PVHX01000360.1, on the reverse strand, counting down.
AAGGGATTCTTTCTCTTGGTAGGAAAAATGATGCGGGGGGGGGGGGGGGGGGGGGGGGGGGGGGGGGGGGGGAGCCGGAGGGGGAGGGCTGTGAATGCTTAATCTGTTCTTTCCTTCCCACTATTAATCACATCAATATATTTGCTGAAACTACAACTGACCATCATTTACAAGGCAAAGAACAAAAGCCAAAGTGAGTCTGCTCCCCCTTCACTCCAAAGGAAAAGACACAGTATGTGTCACATATTCAGAGTGGCTCGATGGGTTCACTCAAGCCTCATCCATCTGTCCTCCTGTCTCCTGCTCCAAACAACACTTCCTTTTCTGTAGCAGTTCCATAGGCCTCTGGGCACCTCTGTTCCAGCCCTTTCTGGAACCATGAACTACAGCCAGCATCCAACATTCCTGCACTGGAAGAATCTCAGGCCCTCTTCCCAGGAAGACCAAATCCCCTTGAGTGGCCTGCTTCAGACGGAGGTGACAGTCCTCACTTTGGCAGAGAGAGCTTGCTTGAACCTCCTCTTCAGGTCCTGCATGTTGGGTGACTTGGGCCTGGGAATGAGAGAGGTTCTTCGCTTCTCGGGTGTGCTGCTGGGCTGCTGTTTGTGACTCACTTCTTTGCACAGGACGTGGAAGGCATTGTAGACATCATTGTAATTTTCACTGACGGACACTTCATAAAAGGAGCAGCCCAGCACACTGGCCAGCTGCAGTCCAAGCTGAGGGTCAACCTGTTTGATGTGCAACAGGTCAGCTTTGTTGGCCACGACCACCACAGGCAGGCGGGCGCCCAGGTGGAGCTGCTGGACATGCTGGTGGAGCTGGCCAATGAGTTCGTAGCTCTTATGGTCAGTGATAGAGAAAACAATCACCACAGCATCTGCCCAGCGAATGCACCGATTCAGCTGTTCGTTGCAACTCAGGCCGTTCTCATGGACCTGAAAGAGAGGGAGTAGTAGCAGTGAATGGATATGCCAGTGCCGCACAGAACCCTGGCTTCGTTGGATGGCAAATTCAAAAGAGACCTTCATAGTAGTGCCGGGCTACAGGGCATAAACAAGTTAGATCCCCACACACTTCAGCTTTCTTGACAATATGTTGATCCAGCTGCACAGAGTTGGACTAAATAACAGTGCAGCTCACCACACTCAAGTGGAAAATTGACCTGCAGAGAACTCCATGCAGAGAGACTTTGTAGTTGCACAAAATGGGAAATTAACTGGCTAGACAGTAAGTCTGGGGAAGTAAAGATAGGAGCTGGAAGCATTTAAACCTGGATAACTGCCCAGTTCGGAAGAGGGGGAAAAAAAAACCACTAGCATAGCTCTTTTGTCTATACAGTAACTTTCCACAACATAAAAGTGATTCCAAGTATTTGAGACTGTACCTAGATATTTGGTTTTTAATGCCAAAGACACATATGTAAAAACTGACCTTTTTAACCATAGCAAGGAATTGCCGCCAATTTCAAGTACTTGGTTTAGTCTTTCCTGCTGTATTGTATCCTCCTAAGAGAAGGATTCTCCCTCTTAGCCAAATCTCCCAAATTAGGCCAGGCTGACTGACCAACAGCTAGATACAATTAATGTGTCAAACAACATGTAAAAGTCTAGACTTAACTCCCCAAGTCTTCTACCCCTCCATCTTGAGATACTCTGAGAACTGAACAATTCCACAGTTAAGCTCCCCTTTGACCTAGCAAGGAAGTCTCAATGTTTCTCACCTGAATACCTGGAGTATCCTGAACTTGAATTGCCAGGGTTTCACCTTCTATCTGGACTTGTCTGGTATAGAGATTACCTATGAAAGCAAACAAACAAACAAGAAAAGATTATGTTCTTCCTTCATGTGCAACTTTTAAAACATTGTGGGTAGGCTTCTTTGATGTTAGGGAAAAAATTTAACCTACACCAAAGCACAAAAAGAAGATATAGTTTATTTGTATGTAATGCACTTAGTTCAGGGTTTTTTTTGTTTTGTTTTGTTTTTTAAAGACAAACTGCAATTTTAACCCTGTTTTAGTCAATTTATTAAAACCAGGGCAAACTTTTGTGAATTTTTGAATTTTATGTAACTTTAAATGGAATTTTCATACTTAGGGGAAAAACTGTAAGTACACGTACACGTGTGTGTGTGTGTGTTTGTGTATGTGTTGCTAGAGAGAAGAACCTAGGGCCTTACACATGCAAGGCAAGCACTCTACCACTGAGTTACATACTCAACCCTAGAATGGTTCCTTACAGAACATTTTCTTGCTCAGCCTGTGTGAGATTTCTGCTTTAATATGTTATCATTCTTTGATGATAAGTTTATATTTTGGCCATGAGATATAATGGCTTGGTAAGCAAATTCGGTTAGTAAATGCACAGCTAATGTCAAATGTAATAAAAATGTGATGCAGCGATAATTAACTCTGCATCAAAGCAGAAGGCTACCATGTCTTATCTTGGGATGGCCTGTATAGTTCATTTCAAATAATCCCCTATAGGTACTTCATAGGATCTATTGTCTTAAGCAATTTGCTAGAAGGGCACAGGTAGAAAGCCCTTAAGCCTCTCAGTGGCTATTCTTAATCATACGGATTGAATTATTTGTCCTCTCATTTATTCAGGAACTTTCCTTCTAAAACTCTACTATCTAGTTATTTTTCTTTGTTAAGAGAACTTTAGGTTTACAACTGCTCTCCTTTGGCCTTTGCTTTAAAAGGTCACCTCTGAAAGGCAGCCAGCAGAGAGGAAGAGGGGCAGGGGGAGGAGCTGGCCAATGTTTTTTATGACTTTTGCAGGCGCGTTTTGAAGGGAGAGGCCCTGGAGTACAAAGGGTGCTTCCAACTGGGGTCCCTATAGTTAAAACATACCAACGGGAATACTTTCAGGCACTTGATAAAATGATGAATGAGCCTGGAATGGAATGAGGCCAGATGGCAGGGGTTTTTTTTTGGGGAGGGGGGTGGAGTGTAGGGGCATGGAGGGACATGCAGAGTTGGAAGTGGCAAGATCCTGATGCTCTCAGACTGTCACTCTGAAGGAACCTGCCAGGGAGGCACTGAGAAATAGGAAAGGCAGTACTCCTGACAGCCTCTTCCTCAACACATTTCCTTACCTGCATTTCTTTCGTAGTCACCAATGAATCGTTTGGTGAGGAACCGGACCACCAGAGCTGCAGGTTAAAGAGAAAGGAGAGAGTTATCCCTAAAAGTTGGATGGGTCTCCACCCCACCCCCACCTGGAAAACAACTCTCCCAGAGAAAACCACAGACGGCCACCGAAGGAAATTCCTACCCTGTACCTCCTTGACCCTTCTTTCAAACAGACACAACGAGGGGGTAGAATGCCTGATGAATTATGGCTCTGCCAGCTGGGTCTTGTGGCCCACCCCCTTCTCTGAGTCCAGCTCAGCCACACCTAAGCCCTCCAGCAGCGAATGTTCCCCTAATTTTAGAGACCTCTGGGAAGGATTATGTTCACTCACTTCCCTTTTTGTGCTGGACATCGCCCAAGGCTCAAAACCCCAAGGTTCTAACCCCTGCTCTGCTGGTAGTGGCCGGGAAATCATCGTGCCAATCTGGATCCCGGTCACCCTCATCTGTTAAAGCAGTAGAGTGGAAGCGATGATGGCTGAGATCTGAGATCCATCCCGGAGGGACGGCAGGACAGCGGTCCAGTGAAGCTCCCGCCTCTCCCTACGCTTGGCTAATCCACAAATCTCGGCACGGGAACTACGCGCCCCCCAACCCCTGAGCGCGAGGACTCACCGGTCTTGCCCACGCCGCTGGCTCCCACCACGGCGATCTTAACCAGCCGGCGGCCGGCGGCCCCTAGGCAGCAATCGGCGGCGGAGGCGCTACCCGGGGCAGGGTACTCGGCTATGGTGCACATGTTCTGGATGAGGCGCATCGCCGCTCCAGCCGGGGCTGCACCACGAGCGCGAGACCGGACTTGCGGGGCGGGAGGAGGACGGCGCAGCCCAGGAGTGGGCGCGGACCGGGCGCTCCGCGGTAAAGAAAAAATTAAAAAGTAAGAAATGCAGGAAACCCAGCACAAAGTCGAAAGAGCAGCTCTGGTATAGGACTGCACCCGGGCGGCGCGCGCAAGGTTTTCTCCAGGGTAGGCCCCGCCCTCGCCCCCCGCGGCCAATCCCAGGGCGCTCTGCTTGAGGCCACGCCCACAGCGCCGCTCTGCGCCCTAGGCGCCCCCGCAAGTGCTCAGAGCCAGTGCTTGGGCCCGTGAGGTGAAGGCGAAACATCGCCGCGGGCGCGAGGAGAACAACATGTGGGCCGGAGCCCACTGCTCAGCCAATGGCAAGCGCCGGGTTGGGTCCAGCGGCGCCCGCACGGGGCAGCGACTGTGTGCGCGGAGTTGTGGGAGTCTCTGGCTCAGGGAAACGTGCTGGGCCCGGCGGCTGCATGGGGGTGGGCTGTAGTCTGTCTTCCTGGTGGGGCGCGCGCTGCCGCAAGCTTCCAGGGCCATTCGCAGACATCTGCCCTGAGCCTACGAACCCACCCGTCTGCTTCCAGCTTTGACTGCTGCCCAACGGAATCTGTTCAGGGCAGTCTGGCACCTCGTGGGTGTGGGCCCTTGGGGAACTGGAACTCCCTGGTATGCTGCTGCTGGGCTCCCTAATTTGGGGAGTGATTGCACTGACTTGGATACACCAAGGTGGCATCCTGGATCATAATTTTAGCTACAATTGCAATAATTGACAAAGACCCTCATCCTCACCCCGCTAAAATGTAATGTTTGACTTGGGGACAAAATAATATCGCCCATTTTGCTTTAGATCACGTTCTGTGACTGTTGACAGCGCAAGTTCGCGTGAGACACACACACACACACACACACACACACACAGTAGAGCACATGTACTGCACCTCCAGAGGCAGATCAAGAAGTAATTATAGAACAAGCTTTCTAGCGCCTCACACCTCCTCCGGGAGCCGTGAAATGGTAAGAAAACAGTTACCCTAAGTGCAGTGTCTGAGTGCTGACTCTGTTGGCCCGCAGAAACCCGAAAGGATCTGTACTTAGTCTCTGGGCACAAGATACCACAGAGTTAATTGAAAGTAGCTTGATGCCAAGGGAGATGTGGGCCCTGCGCTCATGAAGTCCCGAGCTCCAACCCTTATATTCTCATCAGGGAAATGCATCTTCAGTGGCAAGCCAAATTCCTCCTCCAAGCAACCTTCTGTATCTGGAACTGACTGTAAAATACATCACCATCCTCTCAGGCTGATCACCCTTATACACCCCCTACCCTCCTTCCAACTTTTCTGGACCTCAGATGTCCTAGAGTCTTTTATCCTGGGGTATGTTCCAACAAATTCTGTGACTTTTTGTATACCCACATTAAAGGATTAAATGTAAAAGTAAGATAAACCAATTCTCTTATCTTCACCTCAGGTATCTAATCTGATCCCATTCCACCCTGAATTTAACTGACCAGATACTTGGCAAAATTTACCAACTTGACCCAGTGAAGACTGATGAACTCTCTTGTCTCTAATAGTTTAGAGGTTTGCAGGAGTTTAAGGGGAAATAAAAAGATAATAATGCTGTCTCTCTCTCTCTCTGGAGATAGCACTCAATGTCCCTTAAATGTGTATACCTTGCTGTATTCCAAAAATTTCTCACTCTTGAAATAGCCCACATTCTCCCTTGAATGAGTACCTCCTTCAAAATAAACCTCTGTCTGTGCCTTTGGGGAAAAAAAGATAATCTCAAACTGCTTTGGTAGCAAGACTTCTAGGATGGGCAACTTAATTAGCAAGACACACAACTTCAGCAATAACCATAATAAAAGGTTCACTTCTAGGAAGATCACTAGAATGAAATAAGATCAGCCATTTGAGTCAGAAAGAAAAAGAGCATTTCCAATATGCATCATGTCTTTCTGTGTGGTTTAAATCAAACTTGAGTTTTGCTGGTCTATAAAATCAAACTTAGCAAGACTATAATTACAGGTAACCATGTACTTTTAACCCCCCCCCCCAGCCAAAAGCTTGCAATTCTATCATGTTTACATGGTAAAATAATTATGTAGTCTACAGTATTTGTTTAACTGCTTTTCACTCCCCTTCCCCCCCCCCACACACACACAGACATGACAAAAGTTGTCAAGAGGAATTTTGCTTTGAATCATTTTAGCTTCTGGGGCTTGATTTTCATTACCATGAAACTATACCAAACCTATGATTTTTCTGTCTGCATCACAAAGGCTGAATTTGGTATTCTTATTTTAGGTCTAAATGATTTGGCTGTACTTTAAAGAACACAGAAAGGAAAGGAAGGAAAGAAAGATGGAAAAAAGACAAGCATGCTATTCAAATTCTAAGCATCTACCATACAGCCAGTCTATCTCAGATGATGACACAGAGCTATTCCTTCTTGGAAATTCAAAGAATTAATAAAAGAAAAGGAAAGAGGGCAGGAGAACTGGTATTTACTGAAGGCTGTAGAACAGGGATTTTGCATTTTAAAATCTCATTTTGCCTTCCCAACACTCTATCATTCCTTCCAGCAGTTATCCACTGCTGCTTAGCAAACCTTAGTGGCTCACGGTTTTGTATGTTAACATGTTTCATCAAAAATATCTAAAATACCAGGATATTCACAATGAGATGGTAGTGTATGGTACAATGCTACGAAAAGGTTTAAACTTCTCTCTTTTTCTTTTCCTCTCTCTGTCTCTCTGGTGGAAGTAAAAGAGATGAGGATGGGGGATTAAAATATGAGTAATTTCAAGAAGAAAAAAAAATAAATGTTTTTCCAGGTTTTGATTTTGCCTCAAAAACAAAATTCAGCATCCGGAGTTTCTATCACCTGCTTGGATATTAAGAGCTGATCTTTGCCCTGAGAGCTTCCAAAGATAATTCAGTGTCCAGAAGCCCTTAGGATACCAGAATATAAATTCAATAAATATTTATTGAACCTCTGGGCCATAGGTATGCCCATGAGTCTTGGATCTACACAGGCAACAAGAGAGACACATCTCTGCCATCATGGCAATTAGATTTAGCCTGGGAAACATGTGACCAGGCAATTTCAATAGAGTGAGAAAATGCTTTGATAGGAGAAATTCAGGAGTTACAGGACTAAAAGCCTGGATTGTGGTAATCTAAGAAAAGTGTAAAAGAGTGAGGAGTTGCAAAGTTGTATATTATGTACAAACATACACGGATGTACAAGGATATAGCAGGGGGCCAGGAGTTGAGGAGGGTGGTCTGGGTGGGCTACTTGATAGGGGAAACATCCCTTGCCAATAGACAGAAGGTACTCAATAAATATCTGCAGACTGTGAAATGAAAGGATAAGTGAATAAACAAAGAGCTCACTCGCATCATAAGAACAAATTCAAGGAACAAAAACTAGTTCCCAATGGATAAATAGAAAGAAGAGCCCTAGTGAATTTTAAGGAGAGACATGCACATTGACAGAAGTCCAGGAAGTTGATGTGGTCCTCCCTTCTTCCATGGAACATGCCCCTTTCACTGAGGGTTACTCACAAATGCACCTATCTGAGCATCCAGGCCTTCAACAAGGACCCAACATACTTTTTGTTGTTTTTCGAGACTTATGTCAACCCTGCCTATTTGAATCTAGCAAACAAATACCTCTTTGGCTATTTTAAACAGAACAGATTTAATAAATGAAAGGGGGAAAAAAAGAAAGAAAGAAAACGAACAACAAGAAAAAACCACAGCGAGCTCCCTGCTTTCAATGTTGGAAGGGCACAAATAGCAGGCTCTCAGTTGGGCCTACAGAAATGGCTCCCAGAGTAGTGCTATAGAACTGGTCCACCTTAAGAACTGCTTCTACTTCCACAATCAGGGGACTCTGCAGGCTACCCCTGTGGCTGTCTCTCCAAACCCACCAAACTAGAGACTGCAGGTTGAAAATTGCTACATAAAAGCCCAAGATCTCCGCAACTGCTGCTCCCTGGAGCAAAAGCAACCAAGCAGCAGAAAGCTGCCTTCCTCCTGGCTTTTTCCTTGTAGAACTTCTCTTAGCACCTTTACTGAATGGAATGAACTTGGATCCATTACCCTAGCTGCAAGGAAGTCTGGGAAATGTCATGTTTATCTTTCTAGTCTCAACAACACAGTAGGAATGGGTAGAAAGGAAGCTAAATATGAGCCCACCATTTCCTCCACACTTCTCCAGCAGCCCAAGAACAGAAAGGCCCAGAACAGGAACGATTGTGTCCTACCAGACATTTAGTTTTCAATTAAAAAGAGTATAAAGAGAGTTTGGGGTTTTTTTAGTGGATTGTTTTGAGGACATATTCAATTGCTTTTATGTAATATGTATTGAATCCATTTTTTAAACTCTTTTCTCATTCTCTGGCACAGAGGACGTCTGTTAATTCCACTTGCTCAGAATCCTTTTCCATTCTTTTAATAAGCGCATCCCAATTTTCCCTTAGGCAGCTTCCCTGCTCCCCTTTCGCGTTGGTGAGTGGTGCTGGTGGTGCAATTCATTCCAGTGGCCAGTGCTGATCAGCTACCTGGATTTATTCACGGCTGGTCCAATGAAATACCTCCCTGAAAGCTTTGCCGCGTGCTAATCAGCTGGTAGAAGGTGAACTTGCAGTTCCAGGGAACCATCTCAGCCACCTGATGGATAAGTGTGCCTGAGAATGAAGCCAGCCCAGAAGGCGGCAAAATTGAGAGGCAGAAAGAGCCAGAACCCGAATGGCATCTTTTTTGGCTCTACATCCAGTCATGCCTGAAAATCCAGACTTACCCTGGTTACAGGAGTCAACAGTCCCTTTTTAGAACCAACTGGTTCACACTGGGTGAACACTTCCTGTTGTCATGGAGCCAAGGTCTCCCCACTGCCACATTAGGATGGGTCCCTAGCATCAGTCACACCCCTCGCTCAGAACTCTGCAACTTAGCCGTCTCTCTTCAGTAGACATTACAGATACTGGGCCATCACGTCCTTTTTTTCTCATGTTTGTCGATAAAAACCTATAATTGAGGCCATTAGTCCATCCAGACAAGCAATATTCTCCAAGTGAAAAAAGCCAATCTGAAAAGGCTTCGTGGAGATGATTGTACTATGTGACATTCTGGAAAAGGCATAACTGTAAAGTCAGTAAAAAACATCAGTGGCTGCCTGCAGTAAAGGGGAAGGAGGGACAAACAGATGGAGCACAGAGGATTTTTAGGGCAGTGAAGTTACTCCATATGACACTGTAATGGGGGACACATGTCATACATTTGTTCAAAACTGTGGAATATACAGCACTTGAGAGTGAACCTTAACATAGACTATAGACTTTGAGTAATAATGATGTGTCAATGAGGTTCCACTGATTGTGACAAATATACCATTGTTGTGTGGGGGAAGTTGGGGGGAGGTATATGGGAATTCTCTGTACCTTTCTCTCATTTTTGCTGTAAATCAGAAACTTCTCTTAAAAGAAATAGTCTAATTCTTTTTTTATTTTTTTCTTTTAAGTAAAAATATATATTGTAAGATATCTAGTCTAACTTCTCCCCTGAGGTTTTGAACCCTCATACAATATCCCTGCTATGAGATTGTCCCAGCTCATCCAGAGTGGTTCCTGTGGTGGGATCCCTACCACTCGCAGCAGCACGTCTTCTCTCCCATAGTCTCTTTCTAGAAAGACAGACTTCGGCATGCTCATGGCTTCTCAAATGCCTGGTGCATTTTTGCTTTGCTTTCTACAGCATTTGGAAAGTAGTGGGAAGGGACACAGGAACAGTAGCTGCCTGGACATGGGATGCATGGGAGGCGTGACCTCTGCATCTGTATTGAGAAATATTTGCAATACAAGCTTTTAACATTCAGATTTTTTAAAATTCAAGGAAAACATGGTTTGGAAACAGCCTGTGAATTAAAGAGGGGAGGAATTTCATTTTGAGAAAACTTATCTTCAAAGAGATCTCTGAGTATACAAATAGGGACAGGACAGATATAATGAAGCATGGCAGAAAGCTGTCACCCAGTGACTGCGTGAAATGTGTGCTAGACATCCTACAAGCCTGCACATTCCACACCAGAGAGCTATGGGGGGACGTGGAGCATGTTCAGGGGCTTTTGCTTTAAATTGCCAACCTTCCTTCTGGTCAAGTCTGGACTGAAAGTCAGTTGGAATCCCTAGGTTTAAAAAGCAAAGTAGGCACTAAGGAACTCAAATAAAAGGGGACATACACACACCTCTTGCCATTAGAAAGACCATCTCTTGGCTACAAAACTTTAACTTTGAAAAAGTGGGATCCAAAGTTCCGAGGGGGAGGATGGGCCTCAAATGGACCCTCCCTCCCCCTTCACATACCTTGGTGAGTTTCTATGGTAGCAAAACAGCTCACAATTCCTCCTTCCAGTCTCAGAAAGAAAGAAGACCTAGTGTAGCACAGTTGCCTCTGCTACTCAATCAGATTTTCTCTCTCCTCTTCTGGAAGGTTTCCTCTGCCCTCTTGCTCTATTTCAATGTCATAATAAAGAAAAGATAAAAGTAATTCTCTTTTTCATACAGGGCAAAATCTGAGGTTTTCTTCTACTCTAATGACTTCAGTCTTACTAGCCCAAGTCATTTTCTTGGGAACACAGATCTCCCCTTTGTAAGCAATCTGATGACAATATTTCAGAATAAACTCAAGTTTTCAACATTGCTTGAAACAACTAATGAGTTTCCCCTGTGTTTTCACTTGGGAGTAGGAAAAATCTCAGAATCTATTTTCCCAAAGCTGTTGGAACATTGAAAGACATCAGGAACTGACCTTACTTCATTATTAACAAAGCCATTTTTAGGAGTTCCTTTTAGTTAAATGAAAAGTCTAATAATATTGTGAGTTGACAGTGAGAGTATTCTTTTGGATCATCATCTTTTTTTGTCCAGCAAGAATAGTACACCTGCTCCTTTCTTGCTAAGCCATTATTTGTCCAGAGAATAAAGGAGCAGAAAGCAATGAATATTGGCCTTGGGTCCACTGGAGCAGGCACTGCACTCTTGGTAACATTTGACAAGCTTCTGTGATCAGAAGCTACACACAGGCAGAAAAGGGTCATTAAAAATCCCAACAATTAAGCCAATTATTTAGCCAACCTGTTTGGTCTCAAATTCCTAAGTAGGTTGGGCACACCTAATATTTGCCTTCTTACTACCCCTTGGAATGTAGAAAAAGCCATCTATATGTATAAAGACATAAGGACACTTTAGGAATTCTTATTGTCTTGGTAGATGGTGTCCTCTTCCCAAAGCCTCGGGTCCTTAACATAAGGATCTAAAGTAAAAGGAAATCAGAACTTTTCATAAATATCCACCTACGATCCAGGGAAAGAACAAGTGTCACCTCCCCCATTTCACACTTCATCAAGAAAACGAACAATCCAGTCTTGTTTTGCAGCAAATCCACCATTGCCATTGCTTTATCTGGCTCTTGGAATTATAGTAACCATCAGAATCTTTCTAAACTCTAATTAATGCTACTGTCTCAGGCCATTCAGTAGTGTCCAGATTATTATAGTCATATTATGAAATATAGAAGTTGAGCCTCAAGTTGACAGAGGTGTATAAGTTACTTGGTCAGTGATGATGCAAAGGAAGATGTGATCATTTCTTAAACGAGGATGAAATTCGATCACCACGCAGAAACTCTTTCTTTTTGGGGGGTGGATGGGTACTTGGGATTGAACTCAGGGATACTTGATCATTGAGCCACATCCCCAGCCCTATTTTGTGTTTTATGTAGAAACAGAGTCTCACTGAGTTGCTCAGCACCTCTCCATTGCTGAGGCTGGCTTTGAACTCGGGATTCTCCTGTCTCAGCCTTCCAAAGTGCTGGGATTACAGGCGTGCGCCACCACACCCAGCCAAGAAACTCTTTAACAGTAGCCCACCAGTGTTTAAGATTTTCACCACATTTGCATTGTTAATATGTTTTCATTTGATGAAAAAATAAAATAGGTTGTGGATGAGAAAAAATTAGATGTAATGGTTTTTAGGAAATGCACAAATGACTCATGTACTTACTTAATTTGACAAGGCACTGGTTTCTATATTAAGAAACAAGTTGGCCCCAAGATAGAAATGGCACATGGCACAATGCAGCTGGTGGAGGAATCACATATGCCAAGCATCAGGAGTATGAAAGTTGGTATGCAGAGACATCTCTGTGGGAACATTGTGTGAAGCCCATTAGTGATTATTACTAATTCATCTGGAATGTAAAGCTACCTCAGGACCTTAAGTATTACAAGATAGGAAAATTTCAGTGTCATCTGAGATAATTCTTAGCAGGCCCTAAAAGCAAATAACAACAAAAATTGTTTATTTATTTTTGCAGCCAATGTGTCCCCCATGCTAACAGAAAGATCTATTTAGCTCAATGGTAAATAAATTATGACATCTTTTATCATGCAATACATTAAATATCCAGTGAGACCTGTCATATGAAAGAGCCTGGTAAATCATACAAATTTAATACTTTTATATCTTTGTGATGAGAGTAAAGTCAAGAGCTATTTTTCCAGCCAGCATTGTCCTTTAATCAGTGGACATAATCCTCTCCCAAATTCCTCCTTACCTGGGCCTAGATGAGGAGATAGGAGGAAAGACCCATGCTGAAGACTTTCTTGTATTCATTTGCCAAAAACGCACAGTGGAGCCAAGAGCCAGGGCATTCCTCTGCTCCCAATCCCCAAGCAAGAGATGGAATGATTACTTGGGGACAAGCTATTGCATTGTGCTGTCAACCAGACCCATTATGTCTTTAGGGCAGACTCCTTGCAGTTACAGCACACACCAGGCCTCAGAACACTGTAGAGAGCAATATATAGACTGTTGTATTGTCCAGGCAGCTGACTCCAGAAGTGTCTCAACAATTTGTTCAAGTAGCAGGAGATTGAACAGCTTCTCCTTCACCATTATGAAGTGGCCCGACCCTTAGGGGTCCCTTTCCTGCGTGAGCTCCTTCTCTCTTTCCCTCCATCTTTGATCACCAGCTCACACAGGCCCAGGGCCACTTGACTCATGGTTCAAACTTCTTGTACAGTTTCCCCTTCATATCCACAGATTCCAGGACCTGCCCCCCACAAAAAATACCCAAATCTACGGATGCTCAACTTCCTTATATAAAATGGTGCAGTAGTTGCATCTAACCTAAGCACATCTTCCCATATATTTTAAACAGCTCTAGATAACATAATAAGTCATACAATGCAAATACTATATAAATAGTTCTTATTCTGTAATGTTAAAGAAATAATTACAAGAAAAAAATCTGTACGTGTTCAGTACAGACACAAAATTTTCCCAAATATTTTTAATTCTCAGGTGGTTGACTCCGCAGATGGAGAATCACAGACACAGAGGGTGATCACTTACCATGCAACATGCCACATCATTTGCTTGGTTGTTTATTTCCAACTTTCCACACTATACTGAGAACTCCACACAGGTGTAGATTTTATTTTATTCACAGCTCTATCCCAGGAACTTAGGATAACAGCACATAACACACGGGTTAGCACTTCATGGGTATTTCTGAGTGAAGGAATGCATGAATGAATGAAGCTGTGCATTTTGTGGGCATTGAGAAAAGAGGCAGTAGAGAGAGTCTGAGGAAGCTAGAAATGCAGGAGTGGAGGCTGGAGGGACAGAGAGAGGGATGAAACACAGGCTTTGGAGGTGCGGGTTCTCAGGTTGCCCTAGTACTGGCTTGGTCTTGACTCACTCTCCCCTGACTGCAGAAGGAGGAAGAGAATGATTTGAGTTGATTGCCAAGTGGAGAGCTTGGAGAGAATGCTGCTGATGGCCAGCTGGGTCTCAGACAGACAGAAGTAAGGTCATGGGCTCAGAATGGTGAGTGAGACAGGGAATGACAGGGCAATGGTGGGGAAGGTGTGAGAACAGAGCAGGCAGGAGACATCTGCCAAAGATTCTTCAGCAAGAACCAAAAGTGCAGCTGATAGGAAAAAATGGGAGTCTGAGCCGGGCACCGTGATGCACACCTGTAATCCCAGAACTTTTGCGAGGCTGAGACAGGAGAATCACGAGTTCAAAGCCAGCCTCAGCAATGGCGAGGCATTAAGCAACTCCGTGAGTTCCTGTCTCTAAATAAAATACAAAATAGGGCTGGGGATGTGGCTCACTGGTGAGTACCCCTGAGTTCAATCTTCAGTTTAAAAAAAAAAAAGGAGGGGGAAGTCTGGAGCTCATGGTTCAGGCAGCAATGTTCTTTGGAGGGAAGCAGAGAGAGAGGGTGCATTGCAAGAAGCCAAGACAGTGGGTCTGCCCAGGATTTGGGGCATTTGTGGGAAGCCTATCTGCAAGGGGAGGATGGTACTGATTCCTTCCTGCGGGCCAGGCACTGTGCTGCTAACCAGGTGTCCAGAGCCAGGGATCTCCTAAGAGCATCTGCAACTGAGCCCATATACTGGACCATAAATGCACAAGGCAGGCACTGCCCAGTTCCTTCCACTTCTGTGTCTCTACTCCTAGCATGTGCCTGGCAGATAAATTCATGAATGACAGCAGGGTCAATGTAAGAACTAGCAGATACAGTTTTCTATCGTGGGCCTTTCTATCGTGCCAGTTTTCTATCATGCCCACTTTCTCCTGTGGGCCTCTTCCTAACCTGTCTGGGACTACAGACAGGTACTACTACAGATAGGTGCTACTACATTGTAGCATTCCCCTACAATGCTAAATAACACCAGCTGAGCACAGAACGTGTGCCTGGTACTATTGTAAGTGCTCCATGTGAGCTGATTCATTTAATTGTCACAACAAACTGTTAGATGCTGTTGTCATCCCTGCTTCCAGAGAGAGTCCAGGTCCAGAAACATTAGGGCTTTTGCTTGGTATGACACAGCTGGGAGGTGGGAAGGACAACATCTGAACCCAGACAGTCTGGCTCCAGACACCCACAATTCAGAATCTGCTGCCCACTTCTCAATAGGCCCCACTGTCTGGCGACCCCCAGCAAAGTGCCCTTTATCCTCGGCCTTGATCTCCCCTTTTTATCTTTTGTGAGACTTGCAGGTTGGAGGAGGTTTGTATTTGGAATGGAATGTGTGAAATGCAAGGATGAAGAGCAGGTTGAGAAGGAGGCTGGAGTCGCAGAGCCTGTGTGTGTGTGTGTGTGTGTGTGTGTGTGTGTGTGTGTCTTGAGTGGGTCACAGCTACAGGACAGCAGCTGGACCCTGATGTAATTCAGACTCGGAACATAGAAGGTTTAGGGCCAATTGCCTAGAAAAGCCACTATACCAAGACTCTGCTTATTCCCAGTGGAGGAGGGGGGAAAGAAGGTCACTTCTTGAATTTAACTTAAGCATTCAGTCCAATCACCTGTTCATTTTGACCAAAAGTCCCAATTTGATTTAACTGCAGCCATAAGCTAGACATTCAGCAAGGTGCTTAGAAAAAGAAAAGTGGCATTTATCTATGTCTTAGTGTTTTGCTTTTTCCACTTTCTGTCCTTCTATTACATAATGCCAGCCCCATTCAGAATAGGAATAATGCTTTATAATAGGGCCAATGCTCAATGACGTGGAGCACATTTGCTGAACACCGGTGGCTGTTGACAAATGCCACCGCTCCACTTGAGTGTTAATCATCAACAGAACCTTCGATTGCTTCATATGTCCTGCCCATGTGACAATCATGTTCAGGTAACAGGCTCCAGCTAGGGTTTGGAGGAAAGTTATTCTATTTCCGTTGTGGGTAGAAGGTTCATTCTTCTAATTTGGGCAGAAAGTTTATTACCTAGCAAATATACTTACCTTCAACTATCCTCATCACCACGATGCTGAAAATTTGAAAAAGGCTGATGATTTATCAAATGTTAAAAAAATACGTTTTCCCAGGAAAGATAACCCATAAATATTAGGTTTTTAACTCTAGTCACAGGGTCAGTCGGGATTTTTGTTTAAATCACTGAGTGTGTATGTGCCAGTGTGAAAGTCACTGAAGTAATTTGACATGATCCTTGTCCTCAGGAAATTTATAATCTACGGAAGAAGGCAAGATTACAGAGGAAGGAATGCACTGGACATTATGATCCATAAAAACATCAGACTGTTTTTAAGGAGGAAGATTGATAAGCTTTGGAGTGAAACCTTCTTGGAGGAGCTAGAAATGGAGCTGGACCCTGAAGGGTGGATGAGATTTGCATGAGAGTGTGCAATTGAAGGAGGAATGGCTGTGGCGTTGTGGGGGTGCACAAGGCTGTGTAGACAGAAGGAATTGTGTTGGGACAGAGAGGGAACTCGAACCCAGTATTTAAGAGGTAACCAGATAATGGAAGGCCTTCGAGGCTGGGAGCTCGCATGTTCAGACTTGAATCTTAGTGACTGCTAGTACCCAGACTCAATAGTGAACCCAAGATGGCAACATGCAGGAAAAGCTCTCACAGCAGTTAGCCACCCTGTTATGGTTCAGATATGAGGTGTCCCCCAAAAGCTCATGTATAAGACAATGCAAGAAAGTATAGAGGTGAAATGATTACGGTACAAGAGCCTTAACCTAATCAGTGTATTAATCCCCTGATAAGTGTTAACTGTGTGGTAACTGTAGGCGGGTAGGGTGTAGCCGGAAGAACTGGGTCATTGGGGGCATGCTTTTGGGTTATGTGTTTTATCCTTGCTGAGCTGTTGACAAATGCCACTGGTCCACTTGAGTGGAGCTGTCTCTCTGCTTCTTGGTGGCCATGTTCTGAGCTGATTTCCTCCACCACACTCTTCTACCATGATGTTCTGCCTCACCTTGGGCTCCAAAGAATGGAGTCGGCTGACTATGGACTGAGATCTCTGAAATGGTAGCTCCCAAATAAACTTTTCCTCCACTGATTGTTCTCGTCAGATCTTTTGGTCATAGCAACAGAAAAGCTGACTAAAAGACACCCCTTCCTGAGTCCATTGACAAGATAGATGCACTCCAGAATCCACTAGAAGAAGCACAGGGATTGATGGAAGTAAGGAATTAAGAGAAGAAACATTGTGACCTTGGCTAACATCAGAAACAGGCCACTAGCCAGGCGCGGTGGTGCACGCCTGTAATCCTAGCACTTTGGGAGGCTGAGACAGGAGAATCAAGAGTTCAAAGCCAGCCTCAGCAATGGCGAGGCGCTAAGCAACTCAGTGAGACCCTGTCTCTACATAAAACACAAAATAGGGCTGGGGATGTGGCTCAGTGGTCAAGTACCCCTGAGTTCAATCCCCAGTACCAAAAAAAAAAAAAAAAAAAGAAAAAAAAGAAACAGGCCACTTTTCAAAGATCGACTTAAACTGTGGACCATTTTTTACATTTGTTTTTTCTTGGAAAACAAGGAAACCACAACGACTGAGCTTAGTCCCTTTTGTCTTAATTTGTTTTCTGTTATTGTAATAGAATACCTGAGACTGGGGAGTTATAAAGAAAAGCACATGATTCTGGAGCATGGGAAGTCCCAGGGCATGGTGGCAGCTTTTGATGAAGACCTCATGCTGCAATATAACATGGTAGAAAAGTGGAAGGTCAGGCAGGC
This sequence comes from Geosciurus inauris, assembly GCA_004024805.1. Taxonomy (NCBI): domain Eukaryota; kingdom Metazoa; phylum Chordata; class Mammalia; order Rodentia; family Sciuridae; genus Geosciurus; species Geosciurus inauris. Next base: position 62,877 of record PVHX01000360.1, on the reverse strand, counting down.
CCACAAGGAAGAGAGAACACAAGAAGGGTGGCCTGGCTTTATTACAACCTGCTCTCACTATAACTCATCCAGTCTGGAGAGAGTAGGAACCCTGGTGAGAAAGGCATTAATCCCCTTAACTACCCAACAATCTTTACAGTCCTGCTACCTCTCGGTGCTCTTACGCTGGGAATCAAAATTTGACATGAGTTTCAGAAAGTTCAAACAATATTCACACCATAGCAATGATCCAAAAGCAGAAGTTCACCTGTAGGATCAAGCAGGAGTAAAGGAGAGATGGGATGAGGGGGAAGGACCAACCCTGGGTAACCACTAATCTGGAGAAGCAGCATGGTGAGGGCATCAGCAATCCCAAAGAACTGTCTGCTTGAGCAGATCTTGTCCAGAAGCTCCAATAAGCAAATTGCCTAAATGGAAAGCAGATTATCATGGGAGTAGACTTAATCTAGAGGTTGATACCATTCAGGCAATATTTATGGAGTATCTACTATGTTTTAGGTTTGTATTAGGAAAAGGCAAGTTAGAATAGACAACATAATGAAAAAGAACCTTGTGTGCCCAAGAAGAGAAAGCATTTTTAGCCAGAATTTCATTATTCATTCATTCATTCACTCATTCATCTATTCTCATCAACAAAATACATAAGGTGCAACCACTTAGTTGTCAATTTCAGGGGGCCCCATTTACATTATTTTCTATTTAAAGGGCACCTCTGGAACACCATATAGAATAAATATGAACAAAGTTCTTGGAGCTGTTCATCAGGATGACCTGGACTGCGTGTTTAATATATGTTATAGTGCAGCTGAATATAGATTCAGAGATAAGTCCAAGATAGGAACCTGCCAGCCAGCCAAGACTGCAGGTTGGAAGAACACAGAATGGCTACAGAGCCTAAGACATGCATGCACAAGGCCCCAAACAAATTCTGCTAGATATCAGGGACTGGGCCAGCACTGTGTCCACTCATTCCCATCCTTACACTTAGAGTAGATGTGAGAAAAGTTGAAGGCAGCTCTTCCACTGAGAGAGGGGGAGAGAAAGAAGAAAATTAAACCATTTGTATATTAAACACATTTATAGACAGATGGTGGATTCTTCTACGAAGCCTCCAGGTAGTCAGCCGTCCTTCCCTAAGGAGAGCTCAGCCCATTTGGAGAGAGACCAGACATCTGAAGTGGCTGGCAGCATGATTCTCAAGCCTGTGTGATGAAATGGATAATGAAATGGCTTTGCTCCCTCTGGAAGGCTGATGGTGGGGAATTATTTCCAACCTGTGATAACACCTTTCTCTTGACCTCATTAAACACTTACTTGAGTGAGAAAGGTGAAGTCAGTAAAAATTGATGGACTGCCTTGTCCTCATTTCTGCAAAACCATGACTTTTCCTTCTCATTGGCTACAGGATTTACTAAACATGAGCTAACAGTCACAAACCTGGCACCCGGGGAACACAAAGATGCTCTGGGGAAGTTGAGACTAGCATCACGTTGATAGCTTTATGGCATTAAGCTGGCCGTGATGTCCCAGCAGGTGTCTAATTACTTAGGAACATGAAAAGAAATTTCCATAGAAATGCTGATTCAGCAGAGAAGTCTGCTCTTTGCTGTCTCCCCCACACACTTAAACCCTATGGTCCTTAGGTCATCCTTGGAGACAATTTCAGCCAAAGTATTGTCCTCAGATGCTAAGCACTAACTCATGGTGCCTGTATCTTAGGGAGAAGAACCTGTTCAGCTAAGGGGTGGAGAAGGGGCAAGACCGCCTGGAGACATTTTCATGTTATCATGCAGATAAATGGATTTCTAGGGAGGATAAGCATGGACTCTCTTTTGGGCTAATGGATGCACTATCAACCCTCAGCTCCATGACATGCCCGGTGGTGCTCCACAGCTGTGGTACCTCGGTGGCCATTCACAGGGCGGTCCTCCCAAGCAACAGTTGTAACCACAGACTCATTTCTGAAAGTTACCCAAACTATGCTTGCTCACAACTTTAATCCCTTAGATCCTTTCTTACTACTCAAAATAAAAAGAGGCATTCTTCTTTTTTTTTTTTGGTACTGGGGATTGAACTCAGGGGTACTTGACCACTGAGCCACATCCCCAGCCCTATTTTGTGTTTTATGTAGAGACAGGGTCTCACTGAGTTGCTTAGTGCCTCGCCATTGCTGAGGCTGGCTTTGAACTCGCGATTCTCCTGTCTCAGCCTCCCTAAGTGCTGGGATTACAGGCTTGAGCCACCACGCCCGGCAAAAAAGAGGCATTCTTATCAATAGAGGAGAGCAGAGAGAACAGGGGGAGGGAGGGGGAGGGAGAAGGGAAGGGGAAGGGGAGGGGGAGGGAGATTGAAATCAAATTGTCAACATGAACCCAAATACTATGTATAATTATAATGTTCTTTAAAATTTTATTTTGTGTCTTCCTTAACCAAGAATTTTGCCCAGTTAAGCAGGCCTTTGGGAGTCTTCTCTTGAGACAGGACACTTTAGCTCACTTGCAGGGTTTTCTGTCTATCCTCCTTGTGTGACTTTGCATCTGTGGCTATGTCTGCAATGTCAAGTGCTTGGTGTTTGCTTCTCCCAGTGCTTTACACTTGCTGAACATTCCCCATTGTTCAAAATGGCTCCTCAGGTCCCCATTGGTCATCTCCAAGCTCAAGTGTCCAATGAGGAGCTTCCACAGGCATGATTTCAACATGGCAGCAGCCAGAGAAGACATCTCTATGAGGCTTCCCAAGGAGTGACCTCTACAGAAAGGAGCTGATCTAGACACAGATCTCAAAACCCACTTAGTTTTGGAACCCAGTTAATGGAATGATGAGACATCCTTTCATTCTTTACTGACGATCACATATTCCTTACATTTCCTGGGAAACTCACAGCTAAGATTCATGCTTCACTGAATGTATATTCCCTACCTTGAATATTCTGGAGTAACTATTCCATACCTTCATTGCTAAGCCTTTGTTCTTTTATCATTGTTTGGTGTACAGTATCATTACATCTTTTTTATATATATATATAAACCCATCTCAAGTCTCAACATAAGTGAGTAGTTGAGGGAAAGAAGAGAAAATATCTATAGATCCTAAAGACAGAAACATAAAAAACAAATCACACCTACATGTTTAGGTTGTGGGGTTGAATCTGATCATTTTAATAAAGTGATAGAGTGTCAATTAAAGTTAAGAGCTGGAGCAAGGATCTTGAAAGGCTTACAATGACCATATCCTTCCTCTTAACTTAGCTAAAAAATGTACCCTCACCTAGGATAACAGTACCATGAGGGCCCCATACTGCAATGAGGGAGGGAATCTTTAGGAGAACATCATAAAATACAGGAAGCCACTTCATTGCCATGAATGAATATGGCAAACACTGTTGCTATCTGATCTAACAGGCAATCCTAGCTCCCTGGCCCTTGTCGCTTCTGAAACAGAAGAAAAATAACTGAATTCTCATTTCCCAGTATTCACTGCAGTAAGGATTGCATCAAAGTTCTAGTCAACAAAATAGAGAAAGCAGAAGTTTGTTGAGAGTTTCAGGGAACTCTTTGCCTTTGCTGTAGCCAGAACTGTCCCCCTCAGGGAATGAGAGAACATTGTTGTAGGACCACCAAGGCAGGCAGGAGGGTGGACGTGGTGGGAGTGTGTGGAAGTTCTTATCCTCGTGTTTCCTTGTCTCAGTGATATGGAAAACAAGGCCAACTGCTAAGAGGAGGATGGGGAAGAAGCTGGGGACATGTACTAGGATTTTCAGGCACACTCAGGTCAGTGGTAAACAACATAGCAGTGTTTCTTTCCAATCTCATTCAACAGTCTACAGACAGGCACAGATTAATGAATGTAATGAATTCATGTTCTGCAAGGAAAATACAAGAAAGAGAGGGAGATAAGGAGGTGGCAGGTAGGTCTTTGCAAGTAAGTAATTCTAGACATAGACTGTGGTCACTAATCTGGGGAGAAAGGAGGCAGGAGGGGCAGCGATCTTGTTGGTATTCTACCCACTAGGACCAAAGATGGTTGGAGTTGAGCCCCCAGAGACTGTGTGCTGGGAAAACGGAAGTTGTCAGTCAGAAGGGGAAGAGTTAAAACTGAGACTGAGGAGTTGCTGGGCACCACTGGATTATGATAAAGATACAGTGTCTGGAATGGATATGGAGGGCCACAGAGATCATGCTCTCCCCCTTCCCTGAAGTTGGAAAATTGACCTAAGGACCGAAAGCCCAAAAGTAGTTTCCTCCCAGTTCCCACCAAATAGACCCACTGAGTCATTCACTAGAGCTCTTCTCCATGGACAGATGACATGAGCTGCCTGAACCTCAAGGCCTCTCTCCTCCCTTCCCATCCTTATTAGCAGATTCATGCAGGAGCCCTAATCAAGAGGAACTCTGGCTCTAGACCAGGTGCAAGACAGGGCCTTAGTAGAGAAGAGACTTGGGGGCAGTGGTGGCTTAGTCTCAGAACAAGATGAGGTTGCAAGACAGAAGTGGGGCCCAGGCTCTCCTGGACCCAGGTGATGTGCTTTGGGCTGAGAACCCACCCCCGACCTTCGCTTGGTAGAAGTAAAAGCTGTACAGGTCATGATGCAAAGGCCTGAGAGCCCAGAACGACATTGTGTGTATGGAGTTAGGATTTCACAGACCTCAACTGCATGTCTTCTAAGGTGAGATGCAGCTACACGGAGCAGAAGTCTTGGTAGGTGTCTCAGGCAGACATTCATAGCAGCTCTACAGTGTTGGGAGGGTCCTGGTTTCATTTTCTTGCCTGCCACCCCACTGTGGCTCCCATTCTAGTAATGTTATTTGGGGCAAGATCCTTATCTTTCCAAGGATAAGTTTCCTCATTTGAAAAATAGGAGTAATTACGATATCTGCTTCACAAGGCACATAAGTGAATTAATTCATATAATACTCAAAAAGTGCTTTGCATCAGTGCCAACACAATGAGCCTTGGCAGGGACTATTTGTTTCATTTGGGACTGCTAAAGTACTGGGCACGAAGTAGAAGCTCAAAAATATTTGTTGAATTAATAATTAATTGTTATCATTATTATTTTTGCTGCAAAGTACCCTCAAGCTCCATCTGGAGTCTCCTCCATTCATACAGCACCTAGAAAGAGCCTGGAATACTTGACCCATCTTTATGTCTGGAAACCAGTTGCCCAAATCGGAAATGACCTGGGGTGCAGTTGTCCAGGGGTAGCTGATGAAGGGACCAGCCCACATGGTCCCACCAGAGCCTGAGGAGGGTGCAAATGCCTCTGCCAGACCAGACGCTGCTAATGGCTTTTGTTTGTCTGCCAAATTCTCCTGCCTGTCCTCTGGGAAGGAAGAACAGACAAGACTGAGTCCTTGGAAGGGGAGTGAGGAGACAGCCCCTGGAGAGGACAGCTTTGGGAGATCCTGCACAGCCTTGGAGGTGTTTTCTTCTCTTTGTCCCTCGGTTGCCTCTGCAATTGCAGCCTTTGCTTCAGAATGCCTCTGCTTCCTTCCTGCCAGAAGGATTGTGGCGAGAAAGCTCACAGGAGTCAAAACAAGCCGGCTGATATGAAAACCATATGAAAACTTGGCAGGACCCCCTTTCAGCCTAATGGGCCTCCCAGACATCACCAAGCCCACAGACACTGGCCCTTTGTGAGGTCGGAGGCCCTGGCTCCCTCCCTTGTTCCCATTCTACTGAGACAAAATTAAAAAGGAAAGAGAAACAAGGAATGCAGCCAGTCTTCTCCACCAGCCCTGTGCTTCGAAGGGATCAGAAACAGGGAGCTGATCTACATGTATTGAGTGCCTGTAGTTACCCACGGGCTAGTGCAGTCTGAAAAGATTAAATGGAAAATTCCAGAATTAAATATTTATATTTATTTTATTGATTATTTTATTTATAAATTAATAATTTCTATTTTTATTTGGGGGTTCCTCTTGACTGTGTCCTCTGCATGGATCTCCTAATAGGGAAGCAGAGGGAGGAGAGAGGCCTTGAGGTTCAGGCAGGTCATGTTGTCTGTCCATGGAGAAACGCTCCAGTGAATGACACCAGGCAGAGGCTCCTCACAGTGGCTCTCCTTTCTCTCACTGGGACCTTACTCACCTTAGACCTTCTCTCCACTTCATAGGTGGGGTCACTGAGGCTGATGGAGGTCAAGCAGTAGGTCCCACTACTGCAGAGTGGTGGGCAACCAGTCCTGGTTCAAATACAGGACTCCCTGGCTGAAAGCCTTGACCTTGATTATTACAGAGCTGTCTCCCAGATAGCATTTGATTATTTCAAACAAATTTACCAACATACAAAATTTGCCTAAATGCTTAATGTTCAGAAAAAAGGCATTTCCCATTCTAGAGAGAAATTGAGACATACCTTTTCCTTTGTGATGTTATTGAACCTTTGCACAATACTCTAACATGCCATTGTTATTTATACCTGAAATGACTATAGTTCAAAGCCTGCTGGGTGTGGAGGGAGACTATTTTCCAGGGCTATCATCACTGAGGTGCTGAAATTAAATGTTAGTTTAGAGCAGCTTAAAAAAAAAAGCTACATCAGAAAGATAAATAAAAGACTATGTAGAGAAAAGAGACCAAAGGGCAGGAAACAGGGAGGGAGGGGTAAAATGCTGGGGAATGATAGTGGCCAAATTATATGGCTATATTGTATGCCTGTATGAATATGGAGCAAATCCCATCAATATATACAACGATAATGCACCAATAAAATAAATAAATAAAAATATTTTTTAAAATAAATGGCTGTGTGTATGATAGCCTACTCTCTTGGTACCTGAAACCCAGAAGGGGGAAAAAGAAACTTGACTGGGAAGTACATTTCAGACTACGATCTGTCTATAATCTATTTCAGAACATATCTTTTTGGGGTGATTTCTAAAAATAGCCCGAAGATCATTTGAATGCCTTAGCAAACTTGATAACTTCCATGTGATCCCCAGGGCTCAGTGGTCCTAAATTCCTCTCTCCTGGACTTCAAGGGAGGAACCTGCTGCAGGACACTGCCTGGTCACTTACTTTAGTCTGGTCATTTTAAGAGACAAGGATTTGCCTCAACTTTCTCCTGAAAAGCCTCACAAAGAGGTCTCCCACTTTGGGCGGGGGGAATAAGGGAAGGGAAAGGAGCACAGCAAGGGACCAAAGCAGCCCAGGTAAAGTGGGCAGGACACTCTCACCAACCTTCAGCAGGAGCTGGGCAAATGAATCTCTCATCCACAGCTAAAGCACCAAGAAGAATGGGTGGGAAAGCATCAAGAAGAAGGAGCTATCTTTTCATTGTAATGTTTTTTTTTTAATTTACAGCAAATCTTTTCAGTATAGACCAGGTTATAATATGTAGTCCTTCCTTATGTGTAAGAAGTACTTTTCAAGGTGACCAGTGAATGCCCAAATCATGGATCATAATGAATCTTCTACTATACTTTCTTCCAATATACACACCTATTATTAAGTTTAATTTATGAAATTAGGCACAGTGAGAGACTAACAGCGATAACTAATAATAAAAATAGAACATTTTAACAACATATTGTTTTTAAAGTTATTTAAAACTTATGAGTTGTTTATTTCGGGAATTTTCCATTTAATCTTTTCAGATTGCCCTTGACCATGGGGAACTAAAATTGCGGAAAGTGAAATAATCAGATTGGTGGGGCCTTCTGTATCATATGCATATATTACATTTACAAAACACATTTAAATGTGAAAGGAAGTCGCTGCAGCTGTTTTCTATCACAAGAGGCACAGCATCCTTGGGTCTGTGATTGCTGGATCTAGATCACGACGATGTTACTGGAGAGTGGGTTAGCGTGGAGCTGGAGGAAAGTGGAGGCAGTGAGGTCTGTCTAACCATTGTCTGGACTGCCCAGCCCCTCACACAAGAAGCCAGGGTATTCATTCTCTGGCAGCTCTTGATTCCATTATTCTAGTGCTAATTTTAAAGTATATAAATTAGATCTTGCTTTAAGCCTCATGATGTGATTTTGCAACTCTTGGTAGATACAGTTAACCTGCCAAGGGGGAGAAACCAACATGAGTCTCTCCTGGTCTCTAATGGATAGATGGAAATTCAAATTTCTCTCACACATTCTCCTCACCAGGTTAAAGGAGCACATTGTGTTGTCTAAACAGGCTCAAGCTACAGACAGAATGGCTTTCTCTCCAGTCACTGTAACCCTGAGTCAGGTTTGGCTGGCAGGGCCATCTGGACTCAAACCCCACAGTACTCTACTATATTCAAAGCAAAGCTAATCGCCTTGTTAACAGAGCTCCTCTCCAGAGAACGAAATTTAAGCAGAGGAATATCAAAGCGTGATTTTAAGAGAATTGAGTTGATCCAGGAACTGATAGCATTTCCAGCAACCAAGTCTCAGAAGGCTCACAGAGCAAATAAAGAACATTTTAATGGTATTGTCAGAGGATATGACTTGTCAAGGCAGATTTGCGAACAGGAAAGGGGGCAGAGACTATTCTTGTCTAGACATCTGATTAGTGGGAAATTGTAGGATTATGAGGAGTGTGGATTTTTCTGGCTGCCATTTCTAAGGAGGTCAGGCTTTCTATGCAGAGAGCTAAATGAGAGAAACATTTGTATCCGGTAGAAAATGCTGACTGGTCCTTATCCTCCCTTGGGCCCCAGCAATGATTCCAGACCGAGGGAGCACATTAGATGGAAATCCACATTGGTGCAATGTGGACGTTGGCAGCTCAAAGATGGAAACAGTCGCTGCTGGGAAGACGAATCTAGTACTGTGACCCTTTTCCTGCCTCTCAGTCTCAGTCCCAGTTTGCTTTCTGATCATGCTGCTAGCTGATCCTTTGGATTTGGGAAATCTGCTTGGCTGAAATAACAGTACCCTTTGTCCCCTCACCCCATTCTGGACACTAACAGAAACCACAGCACATTCAGGGTGGGAGTTATAGATTGTGGTAGACAAATAGTTCCTGATGAATTCACCATGAAGCCAGGAGAGCTTGGAATGATTTCATGGTGCCAGGTGACTTCTAAGAGGAAATGGGCACAGGATCAGGAAACTTAGGGTTGGGGGAGAGTTTCCTCATCTCAGAAGTGAAGGCATTCACGTAGCCCTCCCTGCCCCTGTCCTACCTGAGTGCTTTCTATTCAGTGTGCCAGCTATTCCTGCCGATAGCCCTGGGCTGCATACTTTTGCAGTGACCTAAGACGGGGCATAGCCAGGCACCGTCTGTGAGAAGGTCACAGCCCAGCTCCACACCAGACATAGGCACTGCTGCAAAGGCACGGCTGAGGTTTAAAAATACAAAGGGTAATTACATCAGTCTGAGTCCAACTAGGAAAACAAACAACTTTGTATATAAAACAAGAACTTCTTCCAGGGAATGTATTACAGGTGATAGAGGAGCCCACAGGCCAAACAGGATGGTGAGACACCTGAAATTGGCAGTGACAAGAGGTGTCATTATCCCAAGGCAAGGGACAAAAGAAGAAGAAGGGACAAGCAGAGCTGTGTAGAAATTAAGAAAATAGACCTGCCTGGTGGGAGCTGGGACCCTGAAGAAGCTACCATTCAAGGCAGGGAGGAAGGGGACAGAAGAATCTGGGGTTTTGTCCCTTTGCCCTGCCCTCCAGCCTCCTGGAGGTGCCTGCCATTGGCTGAACCAAGCAGGAAATGAGCTGCCCTGGAAGTGTGGGAAACAGAGTGTAGAGGTGGGTCCAGGGCTGGTCCAGGGCAAGTTGGGGCCATCGGGCAGAGTGATCAGGTCAGATACTCTGTAAACACTTCCCTGTCACTCTGTGCACTTTCCTCTGCTACAATCAGAATTAGACCACAAAATGAAATATTTGGGTAATTATTGGTTTAATGTTTCTTTCACCTCCACCCTACCACCATCCCTTAGCCCTGCAAACTCTAGGCTCTGGGAGGATAGGGAGAGAGTCTGCTGAATTCAGATTCATCCCCAGCACCTAGCACAGAAAGTGGTCCTAGGAGATTCTTTAGCAATGTTTGTGGAAAATAACTGAATGAATGAATAGTGTGTTCTGCTTATCTTGCAAACAACTGATTCTTGGGATGGGACATGCAAGATTTTTAGATCTAAGCCAGGAGCCGTGGTGCACGCCTGTAATCCCAGCCTCTCACAGGAGATTGCAAGTTCAAAGCTAGCCTCAGTAACTTAGCGAGACCCTGTCTAAAAATAAAAAATTATTTCAAAAAATGGGTTGGGATGGGGTTCAATGGCTAAGTGCTCCTGGGTTCAATCCTTGGTACCAAATAAATAATGAATAAATAATTTTAAAAAATAGATCTAGAGGGAGAACAAATTTCATAGGCCTAAACCAACCAGCCCCTTGGGTTACACTTCTACAAATTTAACTTCATGCATATCAGCAAGACTTTAGAATTTTTCTTTTTTTTTTTTTTGGTGCCAGGAATTGAACCCAGAGGTGTTTAACCACTGAGCAACATCCCCAGCCCTATTTTGTGTTTTATTTAGAGACAGGGTCTCACAGAGTTGCTCAGTGCCTCGCCGTTGCTGAGGCTGGCTTTGAACCCATGATTCTTCTGTCTCAGCCTCCCAAAGTGCTGGGATTACAGGCATGTGCCACCATGCCCAGCTGAAAGTTTAGAATTTAAACAGATTTTACTCCATTTACCAGACAAGATTTTACCACTTGATAAAGATGAGATTATTTTGTAAACTATAAAATGCTGTTTTAATGGTAGAGATTAGAGTAACAATTATTATGCTTTACCTGGGTGAGCCCACCTTCTACATCCACCTACAGTGGCAGGGAAGAATTTTAGGGCTTCTTTTTTTTTTTTGGTACCAGGGATTGAACTCAGGGGCACTCGACCACTGAGCCATATCCCCAGCCCTATTTTGTGTTTTATGTAGAGACAGGGTCTCACTGAGTTGCTTAGCGCCTCACCATTGCTGAGGCTGGCTTTGAACTCACGATTCTCCTGTCTCAGCCTCCCTAAGTGTTGGGATTACAGGCGCGCCCCACCACACCTGGCTAGAGCACCTCCTTTTTAAGACCTGTTCACATCTGGGCACAGATAGAATTCCAGGTGACAATTCAAGCAATTTAGTCACAGGAAGAAATAATGAAAGGGAAGAAGAGAAATGGTATGAAGACAAAGACTCAAACAAGAAAAGACAACATGGAGTAGCTCACATATTGTCAGGAAAAAAGGAAGCAAAAGTGGGACAGGTAGGAGGAAGATGGTAGGAGCTAGAGACCCTGAGTGCAGGAAGTGCTGAGCTCTGAGTGATCAGAGTCAGTGAATCACAGATGCCAATTAGGGCAAAGCACAGATGGAACCTGATGGGCTGAATTTTGAGTCCAGAAGGTGACTAGCAAGTTGATAACTATAACAACCACAACTAAAACCTGTTATTGCCTATGATGTGCCAAGGTCCAGGCAACTATTAATTCTCGGGACAACGCTATGAAGAGGATACTATTCTTTTCCCATTTTACTTGTAGGAAACAAGTGTTTTCTGCAAGTATGTGTGGGGGGCGGGGGTGTTGTTTTGGTTTGGTTTAGTTTTACAATATTTTTTCCCTCCTCCTACGAGTGCTCTGGTTTCTTTACTTTTAAGAAGTATGTTAACTGGTTTCCAAGATGCCAGGAATGAAACTTTCTGGTATTGACACACCTTATCCTCCCCATCCACATTGAATAGATGTGACCTGCATAACCAGAAAGAAATTGTAGAAATAGTGGCAGATGTCATAAAAGACAGGCAGTGTCCACTGTCTTCTTTCTTGGATCACTCACCCTGAGGAGCTAGCTGCCATGTCATGAGGATCTCAAGAAGCCCCATGGAGAGAGTCAAATGGTAAGGAACTGAGACCTCCAGCCAACAGCCAGCACCAACTGCTCAGCTGTGTGAGTGAGAGATCTTTGAAGCAAACCCAATTTGAAGCAGGGGATGACTAGAGATGTGTGAGGAACCCCAGTCAAGACTTAAACTGATGGCAATCCCAGTTGACAGTTTGCCAACTCATGGGGGACCCAAGCCCAGAACCACCCTGCCAAGCTGCTTCTGAATTCCTGGCCCACAGAAACCATTGTGTAACAAATGTTCACTACTTTCTTAAGCAAGTAAGTTTTGGGATGATTGCTTGTAAGGCAAAAGATAAATATGACAAGTCATTTTTCTTCATTTGGTCCAAGGGGCTGACACATGACCTGAGCTAGACCAATTAGTGCTTGCTGGTTAGAATTTAAGCAGAGTGGAAATGGCTGGGGCTCGTCAGTCCTCATAGAAGCTTTTCTGCTAAAGACCTTTCCTGTTACTCTTCTTTCCCAGCTCTTGTTTCCTACCAACAAGTTCTGAAATCTTGGGCGAGTTGCTGAAGACCTCTCTACCTCTATTTCCTCCTCTGTAAAGGTGTGTGCGCTGACATAACATCCTAGTACCTCACTGGGTTTCTGGCACATAAGAAGCAGTATTTAAAAACTAGCTATCAGCCAGGCGCAGTGGCTCAAGCCTGTAATCCCAGCACTTAGGGAGGCTGAGACAGGAGAATCGCGAGTTCAAAGCCAGCCTCAGCAATGGCGAGGTGCTAAGCAACTCAGTGAGACCCTTTCTCTATATAAAACACAAAATAGGGCTGGGGATATGGCTCAGGGGTCGAGTGCCCCTGAGTTCAATCCCTGGTACCAAAAAAAAAAAAAAAACTAGCTATCATTGAAAACCAAAGAATGTTTACAGACCAGAAACCAAGCCCAGAAAGGTAACTAGGTCACTGACTAGTCAATAGTGCAGAACCTCCAACATTGGGACCTCACCTGGATTGTCTGGTTCTGTATCTCCAGCCCTTGAATGGTTCCTAGGAGATAGAAGTATGGCCTGGCTGGAGCACAGTCCTAAGATATCTGCCAAAATTAACCATTAGCATGAGTCAGGCTCTCAGTTTGCTTTGGCAGGGTTATAACCCAGAAAAGAGATTGTTCCTTTGCCTGTGGCCATTCCCACCTCTATCACACTTTCTGATCTCTGCTCCAACAAGGAAGAACAGCCTCACCTGGTGCCTTCCACCTCTTACCTTCCCTCACCTACCTGGTTTTCAAATCATACCTGGATGCAGATGAATACATTCCTCTTGCTTACTTTATCATTTCACTGAGACAGAAGTGGGGTGGGTGACTCAGGGTCCTGGGTGCACTGACTGGAAAAGAATCTAGAAGGAGCAACAGTGGCATCTACCTCAGGAGGAAGGGTGGTAGTGCTGGTGGAAGACAAAGTGTTAGAATGATCAGGGAGACATGACTTAGAAGGTGGCTTTTGAGAAATTAGCTAAAGGAAGTGAGGCCAAAAGCAGGGGGCAGATGCAGAGCGGTGGGAGTTTCAGGAAGTGGAAAATGTCAAGTGCAAAAGCTCTGCCATGTACTCGATATGGTGTGCTCAACAGAACAGCAAGGGGGCTGGAGCAGAGCTGTGGCTGGAGACAGAGTAGAAGATGAGGTCTTCAATGCAGTGGGAAGGGTGGAGAGCTGACCGTAAGGGCATTTGCAGCCAGGACCATGGCTTCCATCTGCGAGTTGAGAAACCACTGGAAGGTTATGAGCAGAGGATTGACATGGCCTCCCTTTTGTTTAGCAGGTTTGTTCTGGGTACCATGCTGCAAGTAGACCAATGGAGCCAAGAGTAGACGTGGGTGATTGCAACGACTCAGGGTGACTTACATCAGAGCGGTGACAGTAAGAGTGGCGAAGAGGGGCCAAATTCTGGAAACATGTGGAAAATAGAGCCCTATGGATTCCGAGAGTCTGAATGTTGAGTAGGAGAGAAAGAAGTCAAGGATAGTTCCGAGACTTGGGGCTTGAGATGGAGAAAGACGGTTTCCATGTACCAAGATGGGGAAGCAGGAATGAGGCATTTCAAAGAGGCAGTTAGAGGTTCCATTTTGGACACATTGAGTCTGTGATGCCCATTGGACATCCAGGGGCAAGTGCTCAGTGAAAAGATGCCACTCAACGAGACAAGATCACATGGAGTGAAGATTCTAAAAGAGGGAGGTCCAAAATGCCTGTCCAGGGAAGCATGGCTGAGCTCTGGTTACCCCACTAGCTATAGTCCCAATGGTCCAGGCAGATCCTTTCTCAGCCCCTGAGCACTTACCTGTGGTGGGATCACAGGTAGTGTCATAATCTCCAGAAGCACTCCACCTCAGAACATCAGATTATATTTCAAAGTCATAAATACAGAGACATTCAGAATTAAACAATACTTGTATCAAAACCTAACATTTTCAAGGAAGATAGAGCAGGGGGCTGATAGTTGATAACAGGTTTTGTAAATGAATCACCAAGCCCTGCCACAGTCAAGCTACACACACACACACACACACCCACACACACACACCTCTTGTGCCTTTCAAACAGGACTGTTTGTGAAAATGAGGCACCAGATTTTTATCAGTGCACCTGTCGCTTAAAGTTTCACCTGTCCCCAGGTTTCCATACTCAAAGGTCATCTACCCAAACTACCCTCTGGGAATGTCATTGGCTGAGTTGCCCCTCAGGGGTCCTCCTGGAAGAAGAGAAAAAGACAGAGCAAGGGGAAGGAAGTGAAGCTGTCTCTACTTCTGGGATCCTGTCCCTCAACCCTACATGTGACTCCAGCTTGACACTGAGGCCTGTCTCTTGTCCCATGCAGAACAGTGTATATCTTTCCAGAAGACACTGGAGAAAGTGTCATTCAGAAGGAATTCAGACTTTGACACCCTTTCTAAAGCACTTGGGATATGGCAGAAATAAAAACTCTTAACTGCGGGATCCTCCACTTAAGTTCTTCCATGAACCAGTGGGTGATTTAGAGGTGTGTGTAATTTGCTGGTGCCTCAGTCTCCTCATCTCTAAACTGGAGATCAGCATGCCCCTGAATTTGTCCTGAGGACTAAAGGAGTTGAAGTGTGTAAGGCACTAAGCAGAGTATCTGTCAGAAAATAAGTTGATGACATGACAATAATATATAGTTCTTAGTTGCTGCTGTTATTATTATGAATTATTATGATGGAGTGGACTCTAGGCCACCTAGCTGAGTGACCTTAGGCAATATTTGCTCTCCGAGCTTCCTAGCTCCTGCCCTCTAAGATGCTCCCCTTTCCATGGCAGTCAGTGAACTGTACCCCATTCCTGGCTCCCAGACTAGCCACAAAGTCTACAGGAGCACTTCAGGAGTATACAGTCATGGACAAGGATTGAGGTCACATGATGGGAAATGGAGTGGTGCCATCAAAAGCAAAATGTCACGGGAGAAAATTCTACCTCTGCGCCTCTGGCTCCCCGTGTCCCTTTCCCCCAAGGAAAAATGATTTTCCTCCACTCCCCGCTTCTCCCTTGCACCCTGGGTCCCTGGAAGAACTATACAGGGTATTCTGAGCATCTTGGCAGTGTCTGTGTCTGCAGTTTCAAGGAAACCATCACATTTCACTAACTTGTTCCAGGAAACAGTTTTCATAACAAACAAAAAGGTCCAAACTTCTGAGAAAGTGTCTCTGTTTGCATCTGCAGGGTCTTGCTTATGTTTGAATTTGCTCTACTGATCACCTTTGGGCAGGACTGGGGGCATCTTGCCAAGGTGGAGGGAGCTGGTCACAGAAAGCTCATAGGAGACACTGAGTGCCTAGGGCTGTGCCAACACGGGAAAAAGGAAGCAGAGAGTGGGAGGGGAAGGAAAGTCCTGGACCAAGGGCCAGGAGCAGAACTGAAACATATAGGATCCCAGGACAAGCTAATCATTTGGTTCTTGACTCAATGGGGAATTGTATTTCATTGCTAGTGTAAGAAACCTAGCTTCAGTAGGTGGCTCATTTCTCTCTCTCTCTCTCTCTCTCTCTTTCTTTCTCTCTCTCTCTCTCTCTCTCTCTCTCACACACACACACACACACACACACGCACACGCACACGCACACGCACACACAGGTCTAGAGGGCTCCTGCAGTGGCTCCATAAACTCATTAGGGACCCAGGCTTCTTTTAGCTCTCCGGTTCACTCGTAGCTCATTGTTTCATTCTTCATGGTTTCTTCATGATCTAATATGGCTGCCAGGAGCTCCAGCATCGCATTCATATTCCAGGCATCCAAGGAAGAGCAAAGAGGATTCACATTCTCTCCTTTATAGAACCTTCTCAGAAGTCCCATCTCAAATCTGCTTACCTTCCAACAGTGAGAGCTCAGACACATAACTGCACCTCGCTGCAAAGGAGGCTGTGCTACCTAGGAGACAGTGAGAGGGATTTGAGCAAGTGAGGAGAATGGAGTCTATTGGGAGCAGCACCACCTCTCTTTTGCCATTCTCAGCAGCTCTGACCTGGCTCCATACCTGCACAGCCACCTAGCAAAAAAGCACTTTATAAAACACTATATTTAATACCCTTGTTACTCAAATATTTCCCAGAGAATGTCAAATAATTTCTCCCCAGCATGTTATGCCGCTCTCTAGATGGGAATCCTGGCAAATAAAGTTAGTTCTATGTTGGCACGTGTTAGGGTTTGCATCTGGAATGTGCCCCAGAAGCTCATGTGTTGAAGGCTTGGTCCCCAGTGAGCAGCATTCAGAGGTGGGGCTTTGGGGAAGGGATTGGACCATGAGGGCTCTGACTTCATCAGTGGGTTAGTCCATTGATGGATTAATCATTTTATTGGCTACTAGAAGTGTGGGATTGTAGGCAGGTGGGGCGTGCTTGGAGGAAGTAGCTCACTGGGAGTATGCCCTCAGAGAATATGTCTTATCCTGGTCCCCGCCCCCCCTTACTGGCTTCCATGAGCTGAGCAGCTTTCTTCTGACATACTCTCTGACATGCTCTCTGACATGCTGTTTGGCCATGATGTTCTGCCTCATCTCAGGTCCACAGCAATGGAGTCAGCCAGCCATGGACTGAAACTTCTAAAATTATAAGCCAAAATAAACCTCTCTTCCTCTAAGTTGTTCTCATCAGGTATTTTGGTCACAGTGATGAAAAAACTAATGAACACAGTACATTCCAAGGGTGCTTTGGCTCCACCACAATGTCCAAATACTCTGAAAGACCGATGGTCTGCTCAGTTACCTGGCTGGTTCACACTATTCTGCCTGACCTAGCAATAACACTGTCTTTCTGGATCCTCATCCAACAAATATTTGCCCAAGACATCAAGCTAAGTGTTATGGCCTCGAGAACCAACACAAACATGGGCTGGGGATATAGCTCAGTTGGTAGAATGCTTGCCTCCATGCACAAGGCCCTGGGTTCAATCCCCAGCACCACGGGGGTGGGGGTGGAACCAACACAAACAATGCCACGCCGATGGTGCTCATAGCCTGCTGGAGATTGTAGAAAATTCATATTCACCTTGGGGCCTGAGGGGCCACAGAGGGAGTTCCCTGGCAGCTCTACAAGTTCAGAGCTGAAGGTCAAGTACAGGTTATTCAGATTATGAATAATCAAGAAATCACAAGATCAGAGGATGAAAGATCATTCCAGTCCCAGTGCAGAGAACAAATTGGAGAGGGGCAGGTGAGGAGGCAGGGAGGCCAATGAGAAGCCTGTTACTTTGCCCAGGAGGACAGAAGAGAGGCAGGTGCAGTTTGGAGAGAGAGAAGGGGATGCATGCCCAGGCTATTCTGGAGGTGGTATACAGGGATCTTGGTGACTGATTGACAAGAAGGATCTATTTGGGATGACAGGAGGGGTCCAAACATGATGGCCAGTGCCTGGCTTTAAAGTCTGGATTATATGTCATGGTGTTGGATAACACAGGGGGACAGGCCAGAAGTTTTTGCCACAGTTGGAAGCCACTAGCCTAAATCTGGCTCCTCCACTTGCATTGTGAGGAGCCTAGCAAGTGGCTCCCCAGTCTGTACAGCCCCCCTCACAACTCCCCCATGGCCCTTGCAATTGCAGCACCTTCCAGAGGGCTGACTGGCTGCAACATGCAAGGGACCTGGGAGAAGCTCAGAGCTATCAGGGAGAAAACTCTGAGTTCCTGGAATATAAGCATGGACAGAGGAGCTTGGCCTGGGCTCTGGGGGGCATGTTCTTATGGGAAGGGGCAGAGCTAGCAGAAGGGGACAGGAATGAAAGCTCCCAAGTGCCCAGGGCAGGGTCCCAGCTGCCAGCTGGAGTCTAGGCACAGTGCTGCAGGAGGGAGCAGGGTCAGGGAGGAGTCTGGACAGGTGGTGTTTGAAGGGCCCGTGGAGATGCCCAGGAAGCAGTCAGATGTTGTTCTGGAGCTCCGGAAGAGATCTGGGAGTCACACGTATGCCTTTTCACATACAAAACCCGCAGTGTCACACATATGAAACAGGCGATGTCACACTGCGGTGTTGTCTCTGAAGTTCCTTCCTTCTCGGGCTCCTGCTCTGTACGGTCAACCAGCCCCCACCTCACTCCCTGGCCCCGAGCAAAGTATGCGGAAATCTGTCCAAGGGGCGCAGCACACCCGATTCACCAAACTCTTGTAATCAGTTTAGTTACACGACAAAATTCAGATCAGAGTGAGGATTAGTTTTTGAATGGTGCTTTGAACTTCATAGATGAAAGCCCCCTCCCCCATGCGCACAAAGAAAGCCCGAGGTATTAAACGTGACAGAAACACATGGCCACCCCCAGTCTCCCTGCCACCTGATGCTGGGAGACCCAGCAGCCGGCTGGATGATCAGTTGGCATTCCAAATTGCCTTCTCGTAGCATTCCACTCAAGTCTCCCAGGGAGGGAAATGGACTGTCCTCAGCCCGCTGCTCTGGAATGGCAAGCATTCACGAAGGCCGCCCCTGCCCTGCCTCCCCCAGGCCTCCTGCCTGCAGCCCAGGACTGCATGGAAAGGCAGGACACTCCCTCTCCTTCCACTGTCCCAGCTCACAGGGGTGCACAGTGCAGAGAGGGAGGCAGCAGCCGCTGCAGGGCCTGGCCTGCAGTTTCGCTGTTATTGTTCCCAGATGGGGACTGTCAAACCCTGTCAGCCTCAGATACACACCAAGAGCGTTACATCCGCATTCCTGGAATGTGTGGTGGCCCAGGCTTCACCTTCTGCGGCCCTCGATTCAATAACATGTCAAGTCCCCTCAGTCTCGCCCAGAGCTGAAACCTACTCACCCACTCACTGACTTTGCCCACGGGCACCCTGCCTGTCCCACACTTAAGCAAGGCCCAGGTGAGGCATATTTGCACTGAGTACACTAGTTGTCCAAGCCAACTGGGTCTCACCTGCTAGTGCCAGTTTCATGATAAACTTTGGAAGCCAAGGGCAGTTGGCCGCTCTTGGGGCCTTAGGACTGATTATTGAGAAGGTTCTCCCAGGACTTGGCTGCCTGTGGGACCAGGGAAGAGGCACACGACAGTGTGGCTGATTGCCCTTTATTTTATGGCCTGGCTGCTCACATCACTAGGGGACTTGCCAGGGACTGCAGAGGAGTCCTGGTGCCCTTCATTCTCAACTTGGCATACCCAGTCTGCCAGGATGGAAGCCCCTCGCACAGCCCCCGCACTTCCTGATGTTGCCTCTGGGCTCGTGCAGCTGCTCCCGGCCTGGCAAATCCTTTCCACTGTGAGTCTATGCTCTAACTAATCTGAAAGAACTTGGTCTCTTGTTCCAACAGCTCTCAATCTGCAGGCCATAAGGGTGCCTGTGGGGACAGCTGAGGGGACCTGAGGCCCAGGAATGGTAAGTGATGGCTCAGGATTACAAAGCATTGGTGATCTGGATCTTTTGACTTTCCAACTATTACGGGTCACATTGTGTCCTCCCAAAAGATTCTGAAATCCTAACCCTTATACTTGTGAATATGACCTCATGTAGAAATAGGGTCTTTGCAAACATAATCAAGTTGAGATGAGATCATCAGGGTGGGTCCTACTCCACTATGACTGGTGTCCCTACAATAAGACAGAAATCTGGACACAGACACAAGGGAAAGATGGCCACTTGAAGATGGAGAAAGAAATTAGAGTCAGGTAGCCACCAGCCAAGGAACACCTCGATGAAATCACTGGAAGAGGCAGGAAAGGACCCTCCCCACGTGTTTGCAGGGAGCACAACTCTGCCAACACCTTGATTTCAGACTTCGAACATCTGGAACTCTGAGAGAAGAAATTTCTGTTATTTTATGCCTCCTGGGTTGTGCTATTTTGTCACAGTAATCCTAGGAAACTCATATCCCATCCAATAGCATTTCTCATACAAGAACTGGGTGCCATTTTAGAAGAGAATGCAGTTTCTTGGAAGCATTGGAGATGATGGCCCCATAAGGGTTTGGGATTCAAGAGTACCTAGCAGGTCATGTTCATCATGCCAGTCATCTTTGAGGAAAATCTGGTCCTCTTCACCTCCTCTCATCCTGAGAAAAGCCCTCAATCAAGGCTCAGTGATGTGGGCTTCTTATCAAACTTTAATTTGTATATTAATGCAAAATCAAAGAGATTTTCCCCCTTAATCATTTTTTATTTATTTTTTATTTTATTTTATTTTTTTATTTTTTGGTGGTACTGGGGATCCAACCCAGGATTTTGTGCATGCTAGACAAGCATTTTACCACTGAGTTATATCTCCAACCCCCTTAATCCTTCTTTAGGATGTCCTATACAATTCTAATGAATGACATGTAAGTGACCTTCCCACATGGGGGATTTCAAGGCACCAAAATTGGAGTAGCCTCTGGAGTTAGGAATTCCTGGTTTATATTTGCCCTGTGACCTCACCCTGTCCCAGTGACTCCATTAAACGGAGTCATTTAGTTTTGTGGACTCAGTAAAGATGATAAGAGCTGGCGTAGAAAACACTGGCTCCGGATTTGACTGACTATGGACTGTGGGTTTGGGCAAATGGACGCTTTGCAACTGACCTCAGTGTTTATCCTAGTTCTCAAGAGATGGAGATTATGAGCTGGCGATTTTCCGAGAATCCATTAGCCAGCTCCTTGAGTCAGTGATGATGTTTCCTACAAGGCAATTAAGCGGGTTTTACATCCAGGAATGACTGTGCTGATGCCCTACCACCCAGCAGTGTCAATCAGAAAGAGCCCCCACCTCTGCTGCCTTCTGTCAGCCTCACCCATCAGCCCAGGTTGATCTCCCAAACCCCAGGTCTCCTGTTTACATAACTTGGGTATAATTATCCTAATAAATATGTTCCATTTTTTCTTGCCTCTCTGCTTTTTGCTAAAGCTTTGTTTACTATGGAAGAGCTAAGAATCTAAACATGTCGGGGGGCGGTCCCCCCACCCCTGTGGCCCCTCAAGGCATGAGTTGAACTAAATGGAACCATACCTCTAGTTTCTTTCCAAACCAACAGGTGGAACCAATTTAAAGCCTCATGATCTTGGAATGAATACACAGAAATTTCCCTGCCTGTTTGAATGTTCTCCCAAGAAGGACACAACGTTCTTGCCTGTGTTTTATCTGCCTGAGACAGGCATTGCATTCCCCTGGCAAAGGGTCTGAACAATTGGCCATTGCTTAAGCCTATTGTTGTCTGGCCATACCTGCACCCCCTATAGCCATAGAAAGTCACACTTGGGAAGCAAATTTCATGACATGGGAAAATGTTGATGGTCTGCTACTAAAGTGAAAGGAGCTGCTTACAAAACAGAATGTATGGTATGAAAATAATTATGCGAAAATTATGCATATGTCTATAACAAAATCTGGAAGGCTATACTCCAAAATCTAAACACTGATGAACATTCAGGGCCATGAGCTTGCAAGGGCCCAGTTTGTGCAGGCACAATGGCAGCCACTGGAGGGAGCGGTGGTGGCTGGTACCTTGGCACAGGCTGTGCCTACCGGAAAGACTCTTCTTCTACTTGTTCAACGACACCATAGAGGCTGCCATCAGCCCAACAGTTGTGGGTGATTCTAATTTTTAGTCTATGTGCTTTTTCAATGTTTTCCAAAAGTTCTTCAATGAGTACATGCTACTTTTGTATTAATTTTTTTTATTTGTTCTAACTAGTTATACAAGAGAGTAGAATGTACTTTGATACATCATATATATTTATGGTTGTACATAATGTAGAATCCCACTGGTCATATAGTTGTATATATACATAGGGTAATAATTTCTGATTCATTCTACTATCCTTCCTATCCCAAGACCCTGTCCCCTCCCTTCACCCCCCTGCTGCCTAATGTAAAGTAACTCTATTCTTCCCTAGCCCCCCCCCCACTTATTGTGAATTAGCATCTGCATATCAGAGAAAACATTCAGCCTATGGTTTTTTGAAATTGGCCTATTTTGCTTAGCATGGTATTCTCCAACTTTTGTGTTAATTTTTAAAAAACAATGAATAATATAACCAATTTCAAAAAGGTAAGTGGTAGAAATTTGAATATGGCTAAATATTTGATAATATTAAGAAATTGTTTTTATTTTGAAGTGTGCTAAGGATCTTGTTTATATTTTTAAGAGTCATTAACTTCTATAGATATACACTAAAATGTGTGTAGATGAAGTGTTGATGTCTGGGTTGTCTTCAAAACAATAAAGGAGGTAGTTAAGTGAGTAGGCACATAACATAAACAAAGAAAGGCCATGAATTAATTATTGTTGAAGCTGAGTGCTAGGAACATGGAGGTTTGTAATACTATTTTGTCTATTGCTATATACATTATAAACTGCCGTAATACAAAGCTAAAACAGAAAATTGGTTTAGGTCATTATAATTGTCAGGGTTCTCTAGAGAAACAGAATATATGTACATATATTCTCTGGAGAAATATACTTGGTAGGTCCCTTTATCCACAACTCAGGTTTTCTGCACTTTTAGTTACCCTAGTTAACTATGGTCTGAAAGTATTAAATGGAAAATTCTAGAAATAAACAATTCATAAATTTTAAATTGAACTCTGTTCTGAGTAGTATAATGAAATTTCACACCATGGTGCTTTATCCTGCCAGGACTTGAACCATCCCTCTGCCCAGTGTATTCACACCGTATATGCTACCTACCCATTCATTTGTCATTTAATAGCTTTATTGATTATCATATCAACTCTTACAGTAGCATAGATCTTATGTTCAAGGAACCTTTATGTAGTAGCCCAAGTAGTAAGTATAGTGTAAGATATTTTGAGAGAAAGAGAAAGTCCATATTCACATAACTTTTATCACAGCATAGTTATGATTGTGCTATTTTATTATTGGTTATTATTGTTAATCTCTTGCCATACCTAATTTGTAAATGAAATTTTATTGTAAGTATGTATAGGGAAAATATATATAGTTCAGTCAGTCCTCCATATTCACAGGTTTCCACACCTGTGCATTCAACCAGTGGTGGACTGAAAATATTCAGGGGAAAAATTATATTTTTACTGAACTTACATAGACTTATTCTCATCATTATTCCCTAAACAACGCAGCACAACTCTTTACATAACATTTACCTTGTATTAGGTATTCTAAGTAATCTAGAGATGATTTAAAATATCTGTGAGCATGTGCATAGGTTATATTTAAGTGCTATGCCATCGTATTTAAGAGTCGTGAGCATCTGCAGATTTGGGTATCCAAGAGGGCCCCGGGAGCAATGCCCCGTGGTACTGAGGATTTTATATTCCCTCAGTACTATTCAAGGTCATGCACCCACTGGGATCTCCTCCCATAGACAAGGAGGGTGTTTGTGTCAGCTTTTTTGCTGCTGTGACCAAAAGACTTGACAAAACCAATTTTAAGGAAGAAAAGTTTATTTGGGGGCTCATGTTTTCAGAGGTCCATAAACAGCCAGCTCCATTCCTTGGGGCTCAAGGTGAGGCAGAACATGATGGCAGAAGAGTGTGGTGGAGGGAAGGGGCTCACATGATGATCGGAAAGCAGAGAGAGAATCCACTCACCAAATACAAAATATATACCCCCAAATTCAGACCCCAATGACCCACCTTCGGTAGCCACACATACCCACCTTCAGTTACTGCTCAGTTAATTCCTATCATGGGACGGATTCACTGATTGGGTTAAGGCTCTCATAACCCAACCATTTCTCCTCTGAGCCTTCTTGCATTGTCTCACATATGAGTTTTGGGGGACACCTCACATCCAAACCATAGCAGGGAGACTACTGTAGACATGCAGGTGGTGGGAGAAGGGCAAGGTAAGATTGAGAGACTTTAAGGAATTGGTTCACACAATCACGGAGGCTGGCAAGGCCAAACTCTGCCAAGATGGGCTAGCAGGCTGCGAGCCAGCAAGGGTCCAATGATTCAGTTCACATGTGCAGACCCTCACTCTCTAAGTCCCTCTTGCTTGAGGAGGTCACTCTTCAAGTGATTGGATGAGGCCCACCTGCACTGGGGAGGACAATCTGCTTTACTCACTGTCCACTGCTTTAAATGTTAATCTCATCCCAAAATACCCTTACAGAAACACTCAGAGTAATGTTTGACCACATTATGTGGGCACTGTGGCCCAGCCAAGTTGATGCATAAATTAGCTGAGTCACCGTGGCTGAGACAGAGTTTTCCTGCCCCTTTGCTTCTGGTAAAATTGTATGAACCCATAGGCCAGGCGAGGAGTGGAGTCTAGTGAAGGCTTGAGGACGGACTGCTCAGCATGGCCAAGAAAGAAAGCAGCAGGACACATGCCACCCATCCACCTCTGGCGGGGATGGCTGATCATACCCATTCTTGGCATCTCATTCTGCTGCAGACAGCCGCGACAAAGCAGGCCACCAGGAGTTCTGGCAAAGCAGCGACATTCTGGCCCTCACAGCTAACATTAGGCAAGTAGGTCCCACAAACTGGATTCAGGAACCAAGCTTAACCATTGACGAGAGCCACTTCATATCTAACAGGTTGAACTGCACAAAGATTGGAGCCCAACAAGACTCCTTCTCCACTGAGACTAAAAAGAGGGAAAAGAGTTAATTTTTAGTGGAAAGAATTGAATTTAGCTACATGGGGAAGTTAAGTACTGGTAAGGGAATATTAAATACAGGCTTATTGTATCTCCTAGGAGCACTTTCAGTTATGAGTAATTTAAAAATTGAATAGTGCTCTAAGGCACTATAAATTTATTTTTATTAGCATATAGTAATTGTTTACATTAATGAGGAACCATGTGATATTTCAAAACATGCATACAGCATGGACTGATCAAATCAGAACAATTCACATTTCCACCTCTTTATTGTTTCTTTGTGTTTGAAGGTTAAGTGCTCCTTCTTCTAGTTTTTCAAAAATATATAATAGGTGATTGTGAACTCCAGTCACTGTGCTGCAGAATACTGGAACTTATTTTTTCTGTGATTATGTCTGACCTGCAATACCCAATCTCCTCTTACCACCCTCCACCCCCACTCTTCCTGGCCTCCGGTGATCACTATTTTACATTCACATGGACTTTTAAAAAAAATGCTATAAGCACATTTGTCAATTGGTTCAATACTCAACAGGTAAGAAATCTCAGGGTTGGTTCAGCAACCAGTGATAACATTGAGAAACCCGTGCTCTCCCACTTCCACTCCTGTTTCTTCAGCAGTGATAGACACAGTGATTTTTCACAAAAACAGGGACATATACATATGTCTTTGCAGTTGTAGAGTCTGTGTCCATATGCCCATTTAGAAGATGAGAAGATGAGCTTAGAAGTCAAGGAACGAGGAACTGAAATTCAAACTCGAAACTGCTTGAAACAAGAGGCCACAGTCATGGCTCAGTAAACCTTTTGCTATCCCAGAGCAAAGGGAGGGGACATGAACAGCAAATGGAGGGGAGACTCCATTGGCCCTCCTGGAACTCCACACCCAGAGCCTCTGACCCTGCAGGTGCTGCTGTACAGGCAGAGGACAAGAAGCCCAATCTGAGCAACATCAAAGTCTCCCCAGGGCCCAGTGCTGCAAGCCCAGCACTTGGTTGGAGAAAGCTCTGGAAACAGATGAGACCTTCCCCTCTGTAGGAGCTCAGGGCTGCTGTCTTCACTCTGGGGTTGTGAGGAGAAGAGATTTCCTAGACCCTCACCACCTCACATGGCTTCTGTCCCCATTTTCACAAGCTCCCAGGGTTGTCATCTTCACTGTGCATTGTTGGTGCCTCCAGCAGGGCTGCCACATAGTAGGTGCTCATATTTATTTTCTGTTGAGGCTGTGACAAATGACCACAAAGTGAATGGCTTAAAATAATGCAAACGTGTTGCCTGGCGGTCCTGCAGGTCAGAAGGCCAACAATCCCAGATGGTCAGCAGGGTGACCATTTTCCTGCCTTTTCTGTTCCAGAAGGTTTCCCACTGTTCTGAGCTCAGGCCCTTCATCCCTTTTCAAAACTGGCAGCTCAGGGGGTGAGCCCTTCTCACATGGCATCTTGAACCTTCCTTCCCATGTAACACCTGTTCCACAGCCTGGGAGACTTCACTTTGAAGGAATCTTGTGAATAGTTGGGGTTCAGTGGGAGAGTCCCAAGTCTTAATGTCATCACACCTCCAAAGTCCTTTTTGTCATGTAAACTAGCATAGTCACTGGTTCCAGGATTACGATTTGGACATTTTTTTGGAAGGTAATTGTTCTGCCTATGACAGGGCTTAAAAAATAATGTTGAGTAAACGAGAAGACCACCTATGGTCAAGGTTATCCACACTCCAGAGCCGGCTGCTTTGACTCAGAGCTTGGGTCCTCCATTTAGTAGTCATGTGACTTAGGTTACCAAACCCTTCTGAGTCTTGAATTCTTCCTCTGCAAAGTGGGAGCATCCTAACAGCCCCTCCCTCCTGGGGTTTGGTGAAGAGTGGATGAGGTAATGCACAGCTGGCTCTGGGTAAGGGCTTGCTATTTCAATGGCTGGAAGCGGCAGGTGTCCCAGTGTCACTCATCATTATTGGCGGAGTCATTACATCCTTGCTGTACATCTGCTTGCAAGGTTGTGGGACGAGATGGAGAAAGTGTGGGCTTTAGGGCAGAGGGACTGGCCCCAGGCATGGCACCACCACTCTCTAATTATGCACTGTAGTAATGACACAGTTTTCCATTCACAAAGTCAGCGAAATGAAACTTGCCTTATGGGGTCCTTGTGAGGAAGGCAGAGTTGTGTAGGTGAAGAGCCTGCAACACACAGTGTTAGACATGCAGCAGGGCTCAGCAGCGACACTTTAGGATAAATTCACAGGCACCATAATGCTCTGAGACGCCCAGCATGCTCCAGCCACTTCCCCTCTCCGCTGCCACTTTTCTGTCCCAGTCTCCTCTCACTCCTGTCCCTCCCACACCTCCTGCTCCAGCCATGCTGGCCTCCGGGTCAGGTGTCATTCCCCATACTAGAGCACACACAGCTGATTTCCACATCTCCTTAAGACTTTACCCAAATATCACTTTTCCATGAGACCTACTCTGACCACCTGTATTAGTTTCTTAGGGCTGCAGAGACAAACTACCACAAACTGGTACTTTTAAAACAACAGATATTTATTCTCTTACAATCCAGGAGCCCAAAAGTCCAAAGTTAAGGTGTTGGCAGAGCCAAACTCTCTCAAATACTGCAAGGAGACTCCTTCCCAGCTTCTTCCAGCTTCCAGTGGTTGCAGGAACTCCTTGGCTAGGAGCTGTGTAACTCCAGATTTAAGGTCTACCTGGATAATCCAGGATGCTCAAATCTTTAAACCTTTAATTATGTGTGCAAGAACCTTTCTTTTTCCCAAATGAGGTCACTCTTGCAGGTTCCAGGAATTAGGACTTGGATATATCTTTTGAGGGGACAGTATTCAACCCACTATTATTATACTACTTAATTGCAAAACTGAATGCACAAACATGTGGTGCACGTGCACACACACACACACACACACACACACACAGGTCCTCCATGCCCTTGATCCTATTCTACTTTTTACTTCCCCAGTGCCTGTCACCTTCTAATATACTGTGCTATTTGCTTATGTAAGAAGGGATTTGCTGTTATGCTTCCTTTCTACTAGAACGAAAACTCCACAAGGGAAGGGATTTCTGTCTATTTCAGGCATTGATGTAACACAAGAATCTAGACCTAGAACGATGCTGGGCATATAATAAATGTTCACTAAAGAATGAATGCCACATGTTAAGGAGAGCCAGTGACCCAATTAACTCCTGACATAGACAAGAAGACAGTAAGTGACTATGGAATAAAACGAGATTAAATAATTATAAATTCACCCTGAAGAGAGTCCTAGGAGGTCCTCAGTGGACATGTAGAGTTATTCCCTTCCCAAATTATTTTTTCTAGTTTTTTCGTTTCTTTTGTCTTTTTCTCATCAGATTTCTAAATCCTGAGCTGCCTACTTGGGGAGGATCCCTGCGAGTGATTCAAAGTTAAATGGTTCCCAGGCTGACTGAGTTGAAAATCGCCACCCCCAAGGTAGAAAGATTAGACTTCCAGAGATTATATATTGGGTCTCTTAATAAGGTGTAATTAATCACACCAGTGAGCATAATGACTGAAAATAGTTTCCAAAGAGCAACTTGGAAACTATTGGATGTTGGATAATTATAAATTGGAAGATGTGGTGAGTCTGAGATACTGCTAGACAGGGACATGGATAGCCTGAGCTGAGCAAATACTCCATGGATAACAAAGACTGGAACAGCCTCCTCACAGCTTCAGGCAGCTGCACCCCGCTGATGTCCCCTCCCTGACGCCCATTTATAAGCTCACTTGACCTTTAAAACCTATTTTGGGATATACTTACTTGTTCATTTCCCAATATAAAGTCCTTCAAGACTTGAAAAAAGAAAGAAAGAAATGAATAGCTGATGGGAATGTCATCTTTTATGATGTTTTTAATTTTCTTTTTAACTGAACAACTAATAATTTTACATATATAATGTGATGTTATAATAAACATATACATTGTAGAATAAGTAAATCAAGCTCTCATTTCCCTCACTTCACATACCCAAGATTTCTCTGCTAAAATCTACTTTTGGCAATTTGGAAACAGAGAGTACAACATTATTAACAATTGTCACTGTGCCACAAATTGATGATTAAAAGTTATTGCTTGGGTCTAACTGAAGGTTTGTACTATATAACCAATCACTCCTTTCCCAGTTATCTCCCTTCCAGCCCTGGTAACCAGAGAGCCGCTCTCTGGTCCTGTGAATTCGATGTTTCCATGTTCCATGTAAGTGAGATCATGCCTTGTATTTCTGGGCTTATCTGCTTGGCACAGCGTCCTCTAGCCTCATCCATGATGTCAAAATGACAAATTTTTCTTCTTTTTTAATACTGACTTGTATTTGTCTGTACACATGGACCACATTTTCTCTATCCATTTGTCTGTTGATGGACACTAACAAGGTCGTTTCCACATCTTGTCTATTGGGAGTGAATTGACAGCAAACGAGTGACCTGTTTCCTTGACATACTGATTTCATTGCCTCTGGAGATGAATCCAGCTGATGAACCCTCCTGGATCATACAGTAGTTCTAGTTTAACTTTAAGGAAGAAAATGTGATTTTGGTGCCTAGGATTTTGTCTTATTGTTTTGTCTTTATTTCAATGTGTTTGGGGTTTTGACCTTCTGCAAAGTTCCCAGTACAACTGAAGTCTTTAAATACTAATTTATTTCTTATTTTTGGTAAAATGGTAAGATATATTTTGAAGAGCATTTAGAAAGTACAGATGAGCAAAGGAAGAAAATACTTTAAATTGCCTGTGACCCCACTGCCCAGAGAAAGGCCTGGCCAAGCTCCCCTCTGGCTACTTGCCTTCTGTCCTTCCTTATTTTTGTCCTTCTTAACCTTTGTTCAGATACGCCAGCTTTGTTTATAATGACTTGAAGATAACACATACCACAAAAAGCAAAAAGGCCAGTGATAACCTGCTGACGTCCCCAGCCCTGTCCCCCATATTTTACCCTCAACTCTGGGACCTGCTCTTCTTGCATTTGTCTTGCAAGGGTTAAATCACAGGCCTCCATGAGTGTGGGTGGCCCAGGCCAGATGTCCACCCTGAAAGATATTCCAGTGCCAAGTCTGTCCCAGAGTAACTGGGCACCTTGGCTTCCAGAAGTCAAAGAACCATAAGAATAAAATCAGTCATTATTCATTTACTCATTCATTGGACAGGTACTTACCAACTGTCTACTCCATGCTAATGTTCACAGTATTGACTGCTACATAAAAAATCACCTCAAAACAAACTGGCTTTTAAGAGCAATTTATTTTTCCTGCTCACAGATTTGTGCTTTGGCTGAGATCAGCTGGGAGGTTCTATCAGCTGGGGTCTGCAGTAAGATTGCAGCTGGGACTGAAATCATCGAGGGCTCATTCAGGCTGGACATCCAAGATGGCTCCCTCCCAAGCCGGCACCTCAGTGCTCCTAGGAATCTCCCTGTCCGTGTGGTATCCTCATCCCCTAGGCCATCTCCACTAGGCTTGGGCTTCACACAGCATGGAGGCTTCAGGATACTTGCACTTCTCACATGGTAGCTAACTTTCAAAGGTGGAAGCTGAAGCTTCCAGGCCAGTAAAAGATCATCCCTAGAACAGGTACAGCATTACTTATGCCACAGTCTGAGTGAAAGCCATCACCAAGCCTACCCAGATTCAAGGATGTGGAGATGGGAGCATGGTGGGTGCAGAAGGCCATGTGTGTGGGGAATGTTTGCCAATGTCTTTGGAGCCCACAGTCTGCCACAGGTGGGCACATGTGTGGCCAGGGATACAGTGGTAAGGTCCCTCAGAAGTTAGAGCTAATGTCTAGGAGGCATTAAACAAATAAGCATGCAAAAAAATATGTGTTTCCACATTAAAAACCTAGGTGCAATTACAACAAAACAAAACAAAATGACAGGAAAGAAAATGAACAAAAGGAGCTTCTGTCACAGAATGAGCAATGAGCAGGAGTTGTCCAGGTGAACAGCATTCTAGGCAGAAGGATCAGCATATGAGAAAAAGGGGGCTGAAGATGTAGGGACAAAAGAAAGATGGGGCAAGGTGAGATTAGAGAATAAGCCAGGGTTGCGTCAGTCCTAACCCAGTAGCTAGGATATTTTTCTTTCCTCAGTGCACCAGAAATCACTTGTTTCCTGTAAGTTAGGTTCATCTAAAAGTGACAGATGTGTAACAAGTTGGAAACTCATCTCTTCCTCACACGAACTAAGTGGGATGCAATTCCACAGAGGCTGGTGTGTCCAGCTGTAGTATTAGGAATAGAGCGTCTTCTTTTATCTGCCATCCTCATCACAGTTTGCCCCCAACTCATGGTCCAGCATGGCTGCTTGAGAGGCAGCCACCACATGCACGGGACAGTGGGAAGGAAGGAGGAAGAGAGGTGTTTTCTTTCATTCGGGATGCATTACTTTCACTTTTGCTCATTGGCCACAATTTAATCATGTAGCCATAAGTGTCTGCTAGGGAGGTTGAGAGATGGAGTCTTGATCCTAGGTGCCCATGTGCCCTTCTTAAAAGCTGAATGCTTTGTTATTAATTAAGAAAGGGATGGTGGATAAACCAACAGTCTCTGCTCTAGTACTGGAAGGTTTTAAAGAAGGGAATTATTCTTACATTGCCAAAATGTGTTGTAAAATAGAGTCTCAAGTGCCCATATGCCACACACACTGTGCTCTGGGCAATTGTGACAGTTCACTTAACTTCCCTGGGCCCTCAGTTCCTTGGCTGTAAGAGAGGGGCTGTCCTGTCCATCTCATGAGTTGGAGAGCAAATGAGGTAATAATAGTGGAAGGGCTAAGCAGAGGGTGGGAATCATCATTTTTAGGGGGAAGGTTAATTCTGAGAACTATGTAGAGATCTGGAAGCACCTAGAAAATAAACAGCATTCCATCTTTCCAGCATTCATGCTGCAACTCTGCAGCCAGTTGGAAGTAGACAGAGTGCAATGGTGTCCCCCGTCCTTAAGTGGACAGGACTGGACTTCTGTCGTCAATCCCTCAGGAATGCCAAAGCTGACCCATCCCATTCTGGGCAAGTGGCAGCCATGAGCCTTTGGTCACAGCTCAGCCAGCTGAAACAAATGCCCAGAATGCAGTTTCCAGGAAAGCAGGACGCGCCACAAATCACACAGAGAAAAGCGGGATTCAGGATGAGTCAGTCTCTAAAATCTGATTCAAGGCAAAGACAGGGACTGAGCTAGAGTCCATTTGTTCTTCTTCCAAAAAATCTTTCTCTACCTAATTATACATAAGATGAACTACTGTTCATGGGCTTAGCTTAGCCGAGTGGCTGTCTCTGAGCCAACCTCTTGAAACAAGCACCTCATTTGACATTCTGTAAAGAGGCAGGGGCCAGTCACACCTCCCTGTGACAGATGAAGAGACTGAAGCCACAGTTACTACGGGCTGATAGGAGGACCCAGTCCCAGGAAGTCTGGCTCCCTGGCCCTTGAACATAACCACTGACGACCCTTCCGTCACTTCCTGAAGTCTTTAGGTGCCTCACTTCCAGTGAAGCCCACAGATCTTGAAGGCCTACTCCACATCAGGCCTCAAACCTCAGGGAGCTCACAGGCAGGTGGAGAGACAGATGGATGAGCAGAGTGAGCACACCAGGTCAACCTGCTGCTGGGTATGCTGACTGACCGCTGACTGAGGAAGAAACACCCCACCCTGGACTTCTTGGGGGAGCAGTCGGGGAAGGCTGAATCTGATGTCTCTGATTCACAGCCACTCAAATAAGGATATGAATAGGAAAAAGCCTTCATACACATGTGCTATTACTGCCTTGTGACTATACCCTTTTGATTCATTAATGGGCTCCTAGTGATTTATTGGTAAATGGCTGAGTGGGCTTTCCTGAATCTCAGCTCCTTTGCTTTATGGCTCAGGTGTTTCATCTTAGGTTCTGGCAGATTTGAGCAGCCAGAGGAGACCAGAAGCCAGTGGCACTTGCCCTGGCCCTCTGGGGTGGGGAGGGAGGGGGAGAGTACAGCCCCCTGCTGACAACTAGGTCTTCTTCCTCCCCTCACACTCTGCGCCACAGGCCTGTTATAAACTTCATCCTCCTCTCTCATTCCTACAATAATTGTTTCTCTGAAGAAGCCCCAGGTCACATTTGTGTTCCACTGGAAAACTCCAGGCTTGAGGCAGAAAAACCTTACAGCTCCTGTTCCATTTCCAATTGCTTTCCCCAGAGTCCCCGAGGAAAGGCCCACTGCCTGCATCCATTCATTTGAACATCCTTCTTCATTTTCTCTTCACATGGGGATAGAAAGTGAGATCCAAAAAGGGCACAGATGGGGGGGGGTCAGTAAATGGAGGAAGCCTGGGGGCTGGCAGCCTCAGTGCCACTGCATTCTGGGTATTCAGACAGTGTTTAATATGTGCCCAAGAACATGGGGCCTGGCACAGGACTTCCCCCAAAGCATGGTACAGGTGCTCCAGCCTGGACAGGGGACCAGGATCCAGGGGACTTGCTTTGAGGCAGTGCTTGACCTATGATGAGTTCAGAGCAGGGGGCCATGCCCTTCCCCTCCCTCCCTGCCCCAAGTGGGTAGGGAAAGTTCTGATATGGATATTGGAGATGTGGATGGCTGGCTGTTGAGGACTGGGCATTTAAGTTTCCCTTAAGACTGGAAGAAAGAAAAGATAAAGGGAGAGAGAGGAGGAGAGGGAAGGAAAAGAATAGATGGGAGAAGAGAGAAAGAAGGAGAAAACTTAAGAAACAGCATTTCTAAAACCAGCTTTACCATTAGTAAAGGCCTCCAACCCACAATTCATGGAAAATCTTAAACATTTTCTGTTAGGACTAGAACTCAAATGTGGCATTACGGCAGCATTAAAAGAATCTGAGTTTTGGAGAAAAGCAGAACTGAGTTTAAGTCCTGTTGCTGCCAGGCCTTAGCTGAGAGACCTAGGATAAGTTTCCCTTGCCCCTGAGTAGAAATGGGCGCAATCAGGTCCAGCAGAGCAGCGAAATGCCCAGACCGTGGGTCTCAGACAGCTGCCTGGGAGGACAGAGGTGGCCTTCCCCACCCTCATGGGACTAGAAACCTGGGCAGTCTGGCTCAATTGTTCCCTAGAGCTCAGGGCTTTGGTGAGGAACCCACCAGGGGGGCATTTCCACAGCTGCCAAGAAACTGGAGGAGGAAAGGCCTGAAGTGAGAAGAGCAGAGGTCCTGACGGAACTGGGGGAGGTAAGAGCACAGGTGTGGGAAAGGAGCTCTGGGGGCAGCCATTTGCTTCCAGCTCTGACCCAGGGTTTTGGGTGTTTTGCTGACCATTGCTGGTCTCCAGGTTCCCACATGTGAATTCCTCTCCTCTTACCCCTGGTTTGTAGACCGGGGCTGCTCCAAGGGCAGATTTGTAGACCTGCCCTTCTCCTTCCACTCCTATCCTGTATTCTAGACATGGAATTCAGGCCTATGGTCATTTCTTTAGTTTTGAGGTTGGAGGCTGTTATGGATCTTACACAAAGCGTCCTCTAGAGGCTGGTGTGTTGAAGGTTGGTCCCCAATGCAGCAGTGTTTAGGAATGGGAATTTGGGGAAGAGTGAGGGCTCTGACCTTATCAATCCATTGATGGATTCATGGCTGAATGGACTCCTGGGAGGTGGTGAGAACTGTAGGAGGGGGACCTAGTTGATGGGAGTGGGGTATACCCTCAGGGACATATCATCCTTGACTCCTCTCTCCTCTCATCCCCTCCGCCCCTTCCCTCCCCTCCCCTCCTCTCCTCTTCTCTCCTCCTTCCTGGCCACCATGAGGTGAGCTGCTCCACCAAGCCCTCCTCGCCATGATGTTCTGCCTCACCACAGGCCCAGACATAATGGAGCTGAGTGACTGGACTGAGACCTCTGAAACTATGAGCCAAAATATATCTTTCCCCCTTTAGGGTGCTTTTTTTGGGTATTTTGTCACACCAATGCAAAGCTAGTGAACACAGAGGCTGTCCCCTTCTGCTGGGCTGAATGTACTCCCTTCAGCCGGCATCCATTCCTACTCGTGTACTAGGAGTTGGCCTGCAGGGGCTGGAGTGTTCTAGACTGTTTCGAGTGAGTGTGAGTGACACACACGTACCCATGTATTCCCTCCAGTGGGGCACTTCTGCCAGCTCTCCCACTCTCTCTGTAGCCTCTCTGTGAATAAATTCATTCCCAGTCCTTTGAAACATTTCACCTCTAAACCCACAAGAATGCTGAGATTCTATCTGGGCCTCAGGAATTATATGTTTAAAAAGCAATTTCAAGTTGCATGACTCTTAATCTAGGAACTTTTAACCTTTTGGAATCTTTCAAGTTATTCCATGAGAAAATTTAAATGCATCCTGTTCTTTCTCTGTTTAGTAAGCTAACTAATAATTCTGGCATTATCCTTATTGTGGGTGTTAAGAAACCCCACAGTGCTTATTTGTACCAAGTAGATTTCTGACAGTTCTCAGAAAGGCTTATAATCAGAAAAAAGAAAAAGAAAAAACAAGCAGCAATATTTTCCAAGTAAAGACGAGAATTCCCCAGGAATTGAGTTAAAAGAGACAACATATATAAGTACTTGCTTAGGAATGTGCTATTTAATACAGTAGTTTCTTAATGCATTGACACAGTGTAAATGCATTTTATTTACAATGTTCTTGAAGCAACTTCTCAGGTTGTCTGCACTATGGAATGAGATACTTACTGCTTTCATGTCAAAAACCACTGCTCCAAAGAGAAGTAGAATGTAACACTTACCCTGGGCATATCTCCAAAAGAAAGGAGGGAAGAAAAAGCTAGACCTTATTGAAACTATGAAAACCTAGCATGCTTAAATGAAATGGTTCAGTGCAGCTTACCTAGATAAAGATAATGCAATACAGTGCATCTATTTTAGCCTGGGATGTATAAAATCCAATCATTATATTCTAATTTAGAACCTATTCAGTTTTTCATGGGGATCTAGTCTTTCATATCAGCTATCCAGGTATGTTTAATTTTGTCACGATTTTATTAATATATCTGATAAGTGGAAAAGCATATATTAATGTTGA
The DNA here is from genome assembly GCA_004024805.1 of Geosciurus inauris. Classification (NCBI taxonomy): domain Eukaryota; kingdom Metazoa; phylum Chordata; class Mammalia; order Rodentia; family Sciuridae; genus Geosciurus; species Geosciurus inauris. Next base: position 27,021 of record PVHX01000360.1, on the reverse strand, counting down.
GGAGAGGACTCTTTTAAAAATAACTCTGTCATTATAGAGTTACACAGAAATTTTATGATGGAGAGGAAAAAATCACTTCTATCACATCAGAACAATTATGAATTTTTTAGTATAATTCTTTCAGTCTTCTTGTTTTCTTTTCAGTACCAGGATTGAACTCAGGGGCACTTAACCACTGAGCCACAACTCCAGACTCTTCCTTTTTTTTTTTTTTTTTTTTGTATTTTATTTAGAGACAAGCTCTCACTCAGTTGCTTGGGGCCTTGCTAAATTGTTGAGGCTGACTTTGAACTCATGATCCTGCCTCAGCCTCCTGAGCCACTGGGATTACAGGCATGCACTACTGAGCCTGGCTCTTTTAGTCATTTTGAATGCATAAATTATGTGTTTTTTAAATAGGGAGTCAACAATAATGTGATATTTTAAAAAAGAGGATTATAAATGTACACAATTTTATACTCTGTTTTGCTGTTATTGTCAATTCTGCTTAACATGTGGCACCAAGTCTTTCCCATGTCATTGTACATTCCTTTAAGCCTGCCTTATCATTGGTATATAGCTTTCCACTAACAGAACCATGATTTTCTTTTTTACATTAGTTCCCTATTATGTACCACTTAGGTTCTTCTGGCTTTTTGCTTGCTTGTTTGTTATAACAATCGATAGTGTAGATAGACCCATGCGTATATCCATGATCAGTTCTCTAGAATAAAGGGTATGAACATATCTTTTTGTAAAGCTACTCATGTTACAGCCAAATTACCTCCAGAAGGTTGTAACAATATAGGTTCACTCCAGAAATGCATAAAAATAGTAGGAAAGCCAGGAGCAGTGGTGCATGCCTGTAATCCCAGCAATTTGGGAAGCTGAGGCAGGAGAATCGCAAGTTCGAGGCCAGCCTCAGAAATTTAGCAACGCCCTAAGCAATTTAGGGAGACTGTGTCTCAAAATAAAATATTAAAATGACAAGGGATGTAGCTCAGTGGCAAAGCACTCTTGGGTTCAATCTCCAGTGCCAAAAAGAAACAAGACAGAAAGAAAGTTAGTTGAACATGCAGCTCTGGATTCAAATTTTGGCTTTGCTACTCTCCAGTCATGTAACCTGGGGCAAATTATAGAAATTTTCTGTTCCTCAGACTTCTTTTCTGAAAAATAGCGGAAATAAATATATTTGTATCATCTGGCTCGTGAAGATTAAATAAGATTAAAGACTTAGGCCTGTGAATATCATATTGTAGGTGCTCAATAAAAGTTAGTTATCATCATCATCATCAGGAGAATCTTACTACTAGGCTCCTCCACTCATTGATTCGATTCACTGCACAAATATTTATTGAGTGTCCTGGGGTGTGCCGGGCTGTGGTCTTGGCACTTGGAATACTCAATGAACAAAACAGAGGAAGATCCTGGTCCTCATGGAGCCCCCTTCCTCACGGGAGAGGGAGGAGACAGATAATGCACATCAAAAACAAGTAACTGTACAGGAGATTAGAAAAAGAAGTAACAGAGCAGAATAAGGACATTCAAGAATTCAGGGGGCACTGAGTGGAATTTTAAGAAGGGTAATCAGAGCAGGTGCCAGTGAGAAGGTGACAGATGAGCAAAGACTTGAAGGGGTAAAGGAGTGGGACTTGAGATAGCGGGAGAGTGGCAGCAGGCAGGAGAGAGCCTGGAGCCCCAGAGGCCAGCAGGGCAGCATGGTGGGGGAGGGGGAACGGGTGCTATTGGAGAGGCAGAGGCCAAGGATCACCTGTGGCCGCAGGTAGAGGGAGAGAACCCAGGAGGGGGTGCAGGGCCTTTTGCTCTGTGTGGAGTGAGGAGCTATCACAGGATTCTGAGCAGGGCAGTAACACGATGTGACTCATGTTTTATAAAAGTCCCACTGTCTCAGACTATAGGAACCAAGAGTAGAAACAGAGAGCCTGTAAAGGGGCCTCTGCAGGGAAAGGTGATGGAGACTCCCACCAGGGCAGAAGTAGTAAAGGTGGCCACAAGCACCCAGCAGCTGTGCATGTTTTGAAGTAACACCCATGGGATTTCTGTGAAGTGAGAATTGGAAGCCGGGGCATGAGATGAATAGGAGTCAGGGTTTCGCTTCATGGCTTTAGACATGCACACTGGGAAGGAGGATGTGGCCTGTAACTGACGGTGGAAACTACTGGGTTGATCATCTACTAGACATCCAAGTGGAGGTAGCGAAGAGACTGTTAGGTGGACAAACTCAAGGAGTTTGGGAGACAGGGCTAGAATCAAATATAAATTCAGGGGTCATTGGCATAGGTGTGGAATTTTTCAAGCTATGAGATTTAGTCTCTTTTGGCTGCTGTAACAAAATACTTTTAACTGGGTTGATTACAAACAACGAAAGTTTATTTCTCATGTTCCAGAAGCTAGAAGTCCAAGATCAAGACAGTAGCAGAAGGCCGATACGGTGACGCATGCCCGTAATCCCTGCAGCTTGGGAGGCTGAGACAGGAGGAGCATGAGTTCAAAGCCAGCCTCAGCAATGGCGAGGTGCTAAGCAACTCAGTGAGATCCTGTCTCTACATAAAACACAAAATAGGGCTGGGGATGTGGCTCAGTAGTCGAGTACCCCCGAGTTCAATCCCCAGTACCAAAAAAAAAACAGCAAGACAGCAGATTCAGTGTCTACTGAGGGGCCCACTTCCTTCATGTGCAAATGTCTGACAGCAACCTCACATGGCAGGCAGGGGTGAGAGAGCTGCGGGAGAGAGCTGCAGAATATGGTCTGACTGTTTCCCCAAGCTTTTAACCTTCTGTGTTAAAAGCTTGGTCCTCGGTGTGATGGTGGTGAGAGGTGGTGGAACCTATAGTAGATGGGACCCAGTGGAAAGTAATTAGGTCCTGCGGGCTCCACCCTCAGGAGCGATTAATGCTAATCTTACAGAGTCAATTGGCTCCTATAGGAGAGGGTGATTATAAAAAGAGAAAACCTGCTCCCGTCTTGCTTCCCCTCTCACCCTGTGGTTTCCACACAAGTTCCTGCCATTGTGATGCCATTTGCTGAGAGGCCTTCACAAAGCCAAACAGATGCTGGGACCATGCTATTGAACCTCCAGAACTGTGAGCCAAATTAACCTCTTTTCTTTATAAGGTACCCAGCCCCAGGTATTTTGTTATAGTAACAGAAAATGGACTAAGGCAAGAGCTCTCTGGGGCTTCTTTTATAAGGGTACCAATCCCATTCATGACAGCTCTGTCTTTATGACTCAATCACCTCCAAAAGGTCCCCCTAGTACCATCACATTTGGGATTAAGTTTATAACAAATATGTTTGGGGGACACAAATATTTGGACAGTGACACTTTAATATTAAATATAATCTCCAAGAAAATTCATTTAGATACAGCAGAAAAAAGGGCCAATGACCAAACTCTGGGAAAATCTAACTTTAAAATTTTGGATTGTGACTCAGTGGTAGAGCGCCTGCCTCACATGCGTGAGGCACTGGGTTCGACCCTCAGCACCACATAAAAATAAAGCTATCGCATCCATCTACAACTAAAAAAATATTTTAAAAAAAGTTTGGAGGCAGAGAAACAAACAGCAAAGGAGACCAAAAAGGAGCAAATTTTAAGGGGGGTGGAAAACTAGGAGAGTCTGATGTCCTAGAAGCCAAGGAAAGTAAGTAGAGAAGAAAGCAGATCAAGGACAGAGTGATCCAGAGTGTCAAGTACTACTAAGAAAGAGATCAGATGTCCTGGAGGTATAGCTCAGTGGCACAGCACTTGCCTAGCATGTGGGATGCCCTGGATTTGATCCTAGCACCCCAAAAATAAAAGTGAGAGAAAGGGAGAGAGAAGATGAAAACCAAAAACTGAGGGGCAGGTTGAACAGGGTCAGCTGTTGAAAGGAGGAGGCAGGACTAAGCCTGAGCAGAGCTGGTTGAAGAGAAGGTGAGAGAAGACAGCTTGGAAACTGAATGCAGGCAAATTTTGGAGATGTTTGCTCTAAAATATGGCAGTAGCTAGCTGAGGCGGTATAATTAAAGCAAAATACAGTGTGTGTGTGTGTGTGTGTGTGTGTGTGTGTGTGTGTGTTTTAAGGAACATGTGCATGCTTATGGGGAGAGTCTTGAAGATGAAAGGAAACTTTTCAGTGCAGGAGAGTAAAGAACTGCTAGAAGAACATCTTGAGTAGACGAAAGGGGAGGGTTGGAATACAAAATGGAAAGATGGGTTTTAAATAGGAGCCTGGGAAATATTTTCTGATAAATACTTCTGATGCTCATAAGGAGGCAGATGTGATAAAGGGAGTCTGTGAACATTCTCTTCTGATTGACAAATTTTCTCATGTGCTTATTGAGAACCCACTGGACCTCAATAAGGTCCTTCTGCTATACATAGCAGGAGGCTGTCTACTAGCCCACACCAGCTTCTCCACATCTTTGGCATGCCCCTACCTCTCTGGTGCAGTCATAATGCAGGACAATGCGTAGGACTTACTGGTTTTCAAGTGATGGAAGAAATGGTACCCATAGAAGCCTGGAAGGATGGGCTGTGGATAGAGCTGAGTGGTAGAGCACCTTCCTAGCACGCACGAAGCCCTGGGTTCATCCCCAACTTTTGGGGAAAAGAAGAAGAAGCCTGGAAGGATACGAGGCTTTCCAAAGTCTTCTCTGAATACATGGTATTTCCTGGGGTCAAGAATTTGAAGCAATTACCTTATCATCCATTACTAAGCATTGGTAGAATGTTATACTAAAAATAGCTATGCTAAAAATAAAAAGTCCAGTACTTATCTGAGTTTTGTCAACTAAACAGACAACATCTACATCTACATATTTGGAAACATCTGTACAAACGCTTAGATATTTGGAAACATCAAAAACTCTTGCATCATTTGGCATTTTTATAGCTTTACACTCCTTATCTAGATATTTGGGTTTTGTGTAGACACAGCTAGGCAGTATGTAAATTATTCATTTGGCATAAAGCTTCTGTCCACAAAGATCTGGTTCTATTCTCATTCAGATGCTAAACGAAAGAACACAATAATCATCGACCCATGAGAAACAAAATCTGACCGTTATTTTCCTTGATATTGCCCCTGGAAATAAATATTTTCCTATATTTAAAGCTAAACTCTTTCCTCAAATTTTCATTGCATGCTTTGATTCTTTTTTTTCATTTTTAAATTTTTTTCTGTTTAGTTATACATAACAGTAGAATATATTTTGACATATTATACATACATGGAGTCTAACTTCCCATTCTTGTGGTTGTACATGATGTGGAGTTTCATGAGTCATGTATTCATATATGAACATAGGAAAGTTATGTCTGATTCATTCTAATATCTTTCCTTTTTTTTTTTTTTTTTTTTTTTTT
>PVHX01000360.1:0-21570 GCA_004024805.1 Geosciurus inauris | reverse complement strand
ATATCTTTCCTGTTCTCATCCCTCCTCCCTTGAATGCTTAAATTCTTATTCCAAACAATTAAACTATTCTGATTTCTTCTGGCATTCCAAGTAATTACAAACATTTCTTTCATCTTCTTTTTAATTTTTGATGAAACCTTAAACCCACTACAACCCTTGCACAATGTGGCTGGTGTGTACCCTCCAGAGATCTCACAGAGCCTGGTAGTTAAGTGAGCTTTTTATTGCCTTTGGGCTCTGTTACTGCCCTTTGTTAGGAGTTGTTGGATAAAACACTGCAGCATAACTTACTTGAAATTAAGCTCAAAGCAGCTGGGCGCTCTGATGTGCGCCTGTAATCCTAGCAACTTGGGAGGCTGAGGCAGGAGGATCGACAGTTCAAAGGCAGCCTCAGCAATTTAGCGAGGCCCTAAACTACTTAGTGAGACCCTTTATCAAAATGAAAAATAAAAAGGGCTGGGAATGTGGCTCAGTGATTAAGTGACCCTGGGTTCAATCCCCAGTACCAAAAAAACAAAAAACAAAACAAAACAACAAAAAACCCCAAAGCACTATGCAAACCTGCAATTCTTTTTAACCAATCGGGTATTAAATTCAGCTTCCTTTGTTTATGCAAAATATTATGATAAAGAATAGGCACATCATCTTTATGGTTTTATGTTTATGAGTACTTTGACGTCAGTTGCCCTATGGTTATGCATAATTACTATGCCTAAAATGCCATTCAACTAAAGGAAAAGAAAAATTGCTAGTAACTGACATAGACCAAGAATCTTTGACACTGCTTGGTCCTTCTGGTGCAGTAATAACTTAGGAATGCATAGATGACTTTCTCATATCAGATTCCAATATAAAAGGAAATGTTCATAGGCAGTTCATCAATCTTCATCTTTTTACTCCTCCCTCTGTGGATCCCTCCAGCTTTACATAGATGATGTGAGTTTTGAAAATTAAAAACCAGTAAGGATATTTCTTGCTATACCTGATCCTGCTTGAGATGGATCCTCTGGCTCTCTGGGTGCTCCTCTTTTTCTTGGAAGCCTTCTCTTTCATCTCTCCCCTCTCCCCTGCTGTCAGTCATACCCATTCTCTCCATTTTGAATCCCAAAGGCTCTGGTTTTAGCATAGAGAGAGGGAAGGGGTAATGTTGACCAGACATGGGCAAGACAAGGGAAGAAAAGAACAGGGACAGAGTGGGAACTCTTCCACTTTGTTAAACCCTCTGTGACAATCATTCTTGAGCCTTACGGTCCTCAAGGGCCCTCAGACTCCTTCCAGGGCAGACCTGGGGAAGTCTTCTTGGAGTTACTGGAGATGCTGTGCAGAAGTATCCTCCAGGGAGAGGATTGTTGGGCTGCACAGGAAGTTTATCAAAGATGAAGCTAACCACCTAGTAGCCTCTATCTGCTCCTCAGGACTAAGTCAGGAATACATTCTTTGTCAAGGGAATTCTGAAAAATGAGAGCAAAAGCAGGAACTTGGTATGTAGGCAACACCCATACACACATGTACTCACAAATGCATGCGCGCACGCGCGCACACACACACACACACACAGACACAGATGGGTGACCTCTAGTCCAGATGACAGATGGAAAAAGAAATCTTGATCCTACTTTAAACAACTAGAAATCCTGGGCCAAATGTCTTCTGAAAAAAAATATTTAAAACACATACTCATATACAATAGTAGGAAAATAGTATCTCCAGGAGCAAACACGAAGAGGTAATTCACAGATGGGGAGGTAAGCAGGGGTTAAACCCATGTAGCCTTCAACCAGATTTGATTACAGGCTTCGGGGCAGTTTTTTATACCCCTGAAGAACTCAGAAGCAGAGCAAGAGACCCTATGCAAGCAGACAGCAGGAATTTGCCTGATCTAGGGAGCCAGAATTCTGCTAAACCATTGGTCCCCAGATGCCAGAAAAGGTGTGCAAAGTATTATAGGTTATAGCAGGAAGCGAGGCATCCACCCCAGGCCAAGAAACTCACCCACTGGAAGACAATCAGTAGAGATGATCGACCTAACACAAATTTTTTTAAAAAAAATTTTTAGAAAGCCTAAATAAGCAGTTTTAGGGCAGAAAATCAACCATAACTACAGATACACTAAGGATGAAGAAATAGTATTATTTGAACAAAGTTATGACAATAGAATAGAAAACTTGTATGATATGGGATAATTTTCTAGGAAATATCAAATTTCTGAAATTATTCCAGAAGCCCCACTTTTCCATAGTTCAGGGTGCTATATAAATTTCAATTATCTGACCCTTTTTTGAGTCTCACATTTTTGTGGGACTCTCCTGTATGAGGAAGTTATTAAAATGGTTTTTCTCTTGTTAAAATGAGAGAAAATTCAAAGGGGAATGAAGAGGGGGGATGTGGAAATAGGAAAGACAGTAGAATGAATCTGACATAACTTTCCTTTGCTCATATATGAATACTTGACCAGGGTAACTCCCTATCATGCACAACTACAAGAATGGGATCCTAATTAGAATAAGTTATACTCCATGTATAACTGGAGTTAATAATATATATAATATGTCAAAATATACTCTACTGTCATGTATATCTAAAAAGAGCAAATAGGGCTGGGGTTGTAGCTCAGTGGTAGAGTGCTTGCCTAGCATGCGTGAGGCACTGGGTTTGATTCTCAGCACCGCATATAAATAAATAAAACAAATAAAGATCCATCAACAACTAAAAAAATATTTAAAAAATAAAAAGAAATAAAAAGAACAAATAAAAAATTTTTTAAAAACTTTTAAATGAGGGCTGGGGTTGTGGCTCAGTGTTAAAGCACTCACCTCACATATATGAAGCCCTGGGTTCAATTCTCAGCACCACATTAAAAATAAATAAATAAGTAAAATAAAGGTATTGTGTCCATCTACAACTAAAAAATATTTTAAAACATTTTTTTTAAATGAGAGAAATTTTTCTACCATGTAAAAGAATCTGAAGAGCATACCACATTACCCATGGGCCTTTGTTCAGGCACCAAAAATTATTTTGACTTGTTACAAAAACTCAAAAAGTTTCTATGGACAGAATAGTGGAGTTGGCCATATATGAACTGAGACCTCTGAAATCAACAAACTATTCAAGAAAAGGTTTGTAGAAGCAGTAAATAAAAAAGAAATAGACTGAGTCGAATAAATCAGACATCATTATCCTATGTACATATGTGACTACACGACCCGTGTGATTCTATTATGTACTACATTTATGTGTGATGTATCAAAGTGCATTCTACTATCATGCATAACTAATTAGAACAAATAAAAACAAATAAGAAGTACAAGCACAAACAAAAGAAAGAAAAAGAAATAGACTGTGAAGTAGGGGATATTCCAACAGAATGGGAAACTTGGATTAAAAAGGCAAGGAAGACTCTACTCCCTATGGGGGGGAATACTAAAGAATGAAAAATATAGAGAAGCAATAAAAACAAAAAGTCAAAAATTTTATGAAAAAGAAAAACTCCTTAGGAAAGAGATCAACAAGGCACACTGGCTCCACCTGCTCCACCTCAAATTAAAGGGCATGCCACTGCGCTGTACTCAGTAAGGAAGAACCCTCAGTGGGTGACTCCAGTGAGCACTGGTAAAACCTTTCAGCCAGGATCTTGGATGCCACAAGATGGCAAAAGCCATCACCTGTGAATTATACTATGGTAAAATCATTTCATATATACGGATATGACTATTTTAACAAATGAAAAGTTGGTTAATAAAAAAAATGTTGCTATGGTTTGAAGATCCCCTCCAACACTCATGTAAAATGTAATTGCTATTGTAACAGAATTAAGAGGTGAGGTCTCTAAGGGGGGATGAGGCCGTGTGGGTTCTGTTCTCCTGGATTTATGCTGTTAATAGCAGGAGTAGCTCAGCTGTCATGGAAATGGGTTTCTGGTAAAAAGAATGAGCTCATTCCAGTTTCTCTGACTTACACATTGTCACTTGTCCTTCTGCCAGGAAGTGACACAGCAAGAAGGCCCTTGCCAGATGCTGGTACTATGCTCTGGGACTTCTTAGTCTGCAGAACTATGAGACAAATAAACTTCTTATTTCTTCTAAATTACCTAGTCTGTGACATTCTGCTATGGCAGCAGAAAATACATGAAGACATCAGTCAGTCTTTGTTGTGAATATATATGCAAATAGTCAAAGAAAAAATATTAGCTCCTTGAATGCACCAATAAATCTTTTTAAAAATTCAAAGCTAAAGTTACATGGTAATTGGAAAAGGCACCAGGATACCACTAGACATTATTGTCCCTAGACACTTGATGCTACTTCTTGTAACATTGCCACATGAAAAAAAAATTAAACTCAAATGTCCTTGATTCTTTGCTAATATGTTCCAGATTTTAAATTCTATGCAAGAAGTTCTTATAGGTGATCATACAGTATATTTCCATGTCATAAATATATACTAGCAGAGGAAAGCATGTGTTTGATCATTTCAACCATTGAATTGGAAGACAAGCCCAGTTTTCAGGCAAGAGTCATATAATAGGAAATTCCTCAAACAGGAAGGTAGTTTAAATGCTGGGCAGCAAAAATGAAAAAAAAATCCACCAGAATTTATAAATGCAAAAAAATTTTAGCTCTCTCCCTTCCCACAAAAGATACCATGTTCAAATGTTTTCTTATAGGCAGCTTTTATCAAATCATCAAACAATTATATTGTTCCAAAGATTTCCTTTCTCTCCACATTAATAATTCAATTAGCAATAAGATTTTTGGGTGGTACTTGATAAAGTGATTCTAATATTTACATAGAAGGATAAACATTTAAGAAGAGTCAAGATGATTCTGGGGAAAATCATCCTTTGAGACATGAAGATGTATTATGATCTTATTACACCTAAAACTGCAATGTTGGACAAAGCATCAATGTAAAACCAAGAAGTCTGGTAAATTAGAGACCTGTGGTTCTTTAGAAACTTGGAATATAATAGGGAAACTGTCCTTTTTCAATCACTTTTAGAAGAAGTATTTTGTAATTGTGGGGAATTAAAAATAGAAAAGAAATTGAACACAAATTCTGTAATGCCCAAAAGTCAAAATTCACCTCCAACATGAAGGATTCTCTAAACCTTTATGGCAAATTCTTTCCTTAGAATAAATAACTCTTTTGACTTTCTTCCTTTAAAGTAACTAAAGTTTTGTGCTATGCCAAAACAATAACAACAGCAGCAACAACAATAATAATAATAAACATTTAAATGGACTCTACCATATTGCAAAATAAAAAATGCCTCAGCAAAAATGAATGCTGACCAAGGGGTCTTCAGAATATCACTGTTTGTTTGGTAATATTAGACATCTTTATTCACTTTGTTTCAAGATTGTTTTAAAGCAATGGGTGACTTAATAAAATATTATTTTAGATGTGATCAAAATAAGGTGTAAGAAAGAACAATTGATTTTAAATCAGATTGGTACCTTTCTGTTTTATTTTTTTGGTACAGGGGATTGAACTCAGGTGTACTCGACCACTGAGCCACATCCCCAGGCCCATGTTTGTTTTATTTAGAGATAGGGTCTCAATTTGCTTAGCACCTTGCCATTGCTGAGGCTGGCTTTGAACTTGCGATTCTCCTGTCTCAGCCCCCAAAGTGCTAGGATTACAGGCGTGTGCCACTGTGCCTGGCTAGATTGGGACCTCTTGATAGAGGTCATAGATTTATGATCTCACTAGAAAACACTAAGTACTTGAGACACTCATCAATTTAGAGTAAAGTGAATTCACTGTTACAGATAAAACAAGGAAACTCAGAATCTCAGAGTGAGTGCCATGTTCTTACAACATAGAAAAAAGGAACACAGTATGCAGATGAGAGTTCTGATATCAATCAGGAACATTTCCAGAGACTACACAGAGATACCCTATTAAGGAAATTTTGACTTTGGAAGCTATGCAGTAAATGATAGTCATTCTTTCATGGAGAGATAGAGCCAAGCTCACAACAACACTGACAAAAGGTGTTTTTCAGCCTTGATATTCAAATATTTTATCTTAGTAGGCACTACAACAAAAATCTTTCACTTTAATGTTATCCAAGTCTGAGTGAAGTGAGCCCTTTCTTATACCTTGTTGTTTTGATTACATCTAAAACAATATTTTACTAAATTATTTGTTGCTTAAAAAAAAAGACAACTTCAACAAAGATGGCTATATCTGAAATTATCAGACAAATGTGGGTAATTCTGAGGCTCCAGCAACTTCCTGAGACCTTATGTCAAAAAAAAAAAAAAAATGAGGGAAAAGAAAGGACTGTTAACACCACTGCGTTCAATCCCTGGGAGAAAATGAAATAAAAGAAAGGAAGAGGAAAGAAGGAAGGAAGGAAGGAAGGGAGGGAGGGAGGGAGGGAGGGAGGGAGGGAGGGAAGGAGGGAGGGAGAGAAGGAGGGAAAAGAAAAGAAAAATTTGCGGAGACATGAATATTTGTTACCTGACTCTGCAATAGCAGAAGGAAATGGTACCTGCCTCATTTCTATCTTCCAGATCTTGGATGAGCGCATGTCCTTGTGCAATCTAATCAGTTTACTAGCTGCAAAGAGTCTATGAAATGTGGTTTTAATTTTGCGAGTGACCATGATTTGGAAGGTACTTAAAAGATGTTAAAGCCAAGCATGGTGGTATACACTTGTAAACCCAGCAGCTCAGGAGGCTAAGGCAGGAGGATCACAAGTTTAAAGCCAGCCTCAGCAACTTAGCAAGGGCCTCAGAAACTTGGTAAGCTCCTGTCTCTAAATAAAATATAAAAGGGGCTTGGGATGAGGCTCAGTGTTTGAGAGCCCTGGGATCGATCCCTGGCACAAAATAAAATTGTTTAAAATTATTTTCGTACAATTGGCCAGACCATGTTTACCAAACAAAGTCTATTAAAAAACAATATATGGTTCTGTGCCAGAGCCCAAGCCTAGGTCAGGCCCAGGACCACTCCTGCTGACCCACAGGAGCCCAGGCCCAGGCCAAGGACTACCTCCAGAGACCCATGCTGGAACCCAGGCCCAGGCCCAGGACTGCCACCATGGACCTGTGTGAGAGCCCAGGCCCAGGAATGCCTCAGCACAGAGTGGAGGTCCATGCTGTCACTCCCCTCCCAAATCCATCTTGGGATACTGCAGTCATCACCATAGCCCTCCCCATGTAGTAGCCTCCATCTTGGGAGGAGACAGACAGAGTCCAGAGGGAGCTGCCTGCCACAGCACAGCATACCACAGTGCTGTATCAGGCAACCCAAAGTCATTGTAAGTCCCACCCTTTCAGCCCCATCTCTGAAACTGGTTGCATCCACCTTGAACCACTCCCACTGTTATCTTGAGTTACCTCCACTACTGCCACCCCATCTTTAGTTGAAGTAGCATCCATCAGGGGACACCTGCCAGGGATTGAAAGTGAACACCAAGGTAAGGTACAGGTAATCTGCAGGGTCACTACAAGATTATAGGGTAGAAACTGCAACACCTCAGATCTATACTGCAAGAAAGGAAGACACATAATCAACATGAAAAAATAAGGAAAGAAAGTGCCCCAAACAAACCAAGATACTACAACAATAGAATCCATTGACAGGTGAGTTGATAAAATATCAGAGGAGTTCAGAATTACATAATTAAAATGATCTGTGAATTAAAGAATGACTTCAGTGAGCAAATACAGGCAAAAATTGATCACTCCAACAGAGAGGTAAAGAAGCAAATAACGGCAACCATTGATCACACCAATGAAGAGACAAGGGAGCAAATACAGGTAGCAAAAGATTACTTCAAGAAAGAGCTAGAGATTGTGAAAAAAAAAATCAATCAGAAATCCTTGAAATGAAGGAAACAATGAACCAAATAAAAAACTCAATAGAAAGTATCACCAGTAGACTAGATCACTTGGAAGACAGAACCTCAGATGATGGAAACAAAATATATAATATTGAATATTTCAATCTTGAAAATATACAATCTTGACCACACAGTGAACATGTAAGAAACCATGAACAGAATATCCAGGAATTATGGGATAGCATCAAAAGACCAAATCTAAGATTCATCAGGATAGAAGAAGGCACAACCTCTTCAATGAAATAATATCAGAAAATTTCCCAAACATAAAAAATGAATTGGAAAATCAAATACAAGAGGCTTACAGGACACCAAATTACAACAGATCTACACCAAGTTATAATGAAAATGTCTAGCATACAGAATGAGGATAGAATTTTAAAGGCCACAAGACAGAGGAATCAGATTACATATAGCAGGAGACCAATTTGGATATCAGCAGATTTTTCAACACAGACCCTAAAAGCCAGGAGATCATGGAACAACATATACCAAGCTCTAAAAGAAAATGGATGCCAACCAAGAAACTTATATCCAGCAAAATTAAGCTTCAGATTTGATGATGAAATAAAAACCTTCCATGATAAACATAAGTTAAAAGAATTGATAGCAAGAAAGCCTGCACTACACAGCATTCTCAGCAAAATATTCCATGAGGAGCAAATGATAACCAACAATGAAAATCTGCAAAGAGAGGGACTACACTAAAGAAAGGCCAGTGAAAGCAGAAACCAAGTCAAGGTAATAACCAAAAATAAACCAAAATGATCAGGATTACCAATCATATTTCAATAATAACCCTGAATGTGAATGGCCTAACCTTATCAATTAAAAGACTTAGACTGGATTAAAATTAAAAAAAAGACTTAACAATATGATGCCATCAAGAGACTCATCTCACAGGAAAAGACATCCACGGACTGAAAGTGAAAGGGTAGGGAAAAAAAATGTGTCACTCACATGGACCACATAAACAAGCAGGAGTTTCCATCCTCAAATCAGATAAAGTAGACTTTAAACCAAAGTTAGTGAAAAGGGATAAAGAAGGACATTTTATACTTCTTAAGGGAATCATACATCAACAAGACATAACAATCATAAATATCTATGCCCCAAACAATGGGGCATCTACGTATATCAAACAAACCCTTCTCAACTACAAAAATCAAATAGACTATATAATACAATAGTACTTGGTGACTTTAACATAGCTCTCTCACCACTGGATAGATCTTCCAAACAAAACCTAAATAAAGAAACTATAGAACTCAATAATACAATAAATAATTTAGACTTAACAGACATATATAGAATATTCCATCCATGAACAAGTGAATACACTTTTTTCTCAGCAGCACATGGATTCTTTTCCAAAAGAGATCATATGTTATGTCACAAAGTAAGTCTTAGCAAATACAAAAAATAGAGATACTATCCTGCATCCTATCTGATCATAATGGAATAAAATTAGAAATCAATGACAGATTATAAAATAGAAAATACTCCAACACCTGGAGACTAAATAATACACTATTGAATGATGCATGCATAACAGAAGATATTATGGAGGAGATAAAAATATTCTTAGAAGTAAATGAGCACTCTGATACAACATATCAAAATCTCTAGGACACTATGAAGGCAGTGCTAAGAGGAAAGTTCATTGCATTAAGCTCATTCATTAAAAGAAGAAAAAGTCAATAAACAAATGACTTGACACTACATCTCAAAGTCCTAGATAAAGAGGAACAAACCAACACCAAAAGAAATAGAAGACAAGAAATAATTAAAATCATGGCTAAAATCAATGAAATTGAAACAAAAGAGACCATTCAAAAAATTCACAAAACAAAAATCTAGTTCTTTGAAAAAAACAAATAAAATTGACGAACCCTTAGCCACCCTAATGAAAAGGAGAGAGAGAATCCAAATTACTAAAATTTGTGATAAAAAAGACACTACTGAAATACCGAGAATAATTAGAAACTATTTTGAAAATGTATACTCCAGTAAAATAGAAAACACTGAAACATCGATAAATTTCTAGAAGTATATGACCTATCTGAACTGAACCAAGAGGACATACACAACTTAAACAGATCAATTTCAAGCAAGGAAATTGAAGATGCCATCAAAAGCCTACCAACCAAGAAAAGCCTGGGACCAGATGGATTCTCAGCGAAGTTCTATAAGATCTACAAAGAAGAATTAATACCAATACTTCTCAAACTATTCCATGAAATAGAAAAGGAGGGAACCCTTCTAAACTCATTCTATGAGGCGAGTATCACCTTGATACCAAAACCAGACAGAGACACATCAAAGAAAGAAAATTTCAGACTAATATCCCTGATGAACATAGATGCAAAAATTCTCAATAAAATTTTGGCAAATCACATACAAAAACATATTTAAAAATTAGTGCACCATGATCAAGTGGGGTTCATTTCAGGGATGCAAGTTTTGTTCCACATATGGAAATCAATTAATGTAATCCATCACATCAATAGACTTAAAGATAAGAATCATATGATTTTATCAATTGATGCCAAGAAAGCATTTGACAAAATAGAGCACCCTTTTATGTTCAAAACACTAGATAGATTAGGGATAGTAGGCACATACTTCAACTTTGTAAAAGCTATCTATGCTAAAACAAAGGCTCAGATGGATGGATGGATGGATGGATGGATGTGTGTGTATGTGTGTGTTTGCTTTTTCCAATGGGTTGGGCAGTAGTTATCCTCCTTCGTCAACCCCCATTCTTTTGTCTTGAAGTTTCTTGACACAGTAGAACTTTTTTTGCAGATTGGAGGACCATTCTATTGATTAAAGAATAGGTACTACTTTCACCTCCTTCTGTATATGTCAGGCTTAATTAAGGAGAGGATAGTTTTTGTAAGAGAAAGCTAATAAAAACCACAAATAATTTGTTCATTTGTTCAAATAACATAGGAATTATTGTGGGGCTATATGGAACACTTTGGTTTGTTCATTGGGTTCTCTACCAGGTCTCATCCATATACTTTGATGAGTCATATTCTGGTATCTTTGGCTTTCTATGGCGTTTAGGAAGGACAGAAACCAATATCATATCAGGAAGAGCTGGGTAAGATAAGGCATTTGGGACATTTTTGTACATTTAAAACTCCTGCCATGTCAAGAGTGAAAAATTTATGGAATGACTATTATGCTCAAGATCCCATATCTACCATTTTAGCCATCTACTTAGATATTAGACACTTCAAATGTGTAATTGCCCTTAATGTTAACAATAATATTATTATCTTAATTTTATTTATAAAGACCCTGGAGAAGATGTAATTTACCTCTAGTAAATGACAGAATCTGAATTCAAAGTTGAACTTGTCCTCTTCTAAACCTCATTCTTAATCCAGCATGCCCAGCAGTAAGACTCACATCCTGGCTCCCCACACCCAACTGTACTAGAGCAAATCCTTTCTTCACCACTTTGATGCATTTGTTTGCAGTCAGATGTTTTTTTCTTTTCTTTTCTTTCCTTTTTTTTTTTGCTTGTGTTTTAAGTAGACTTTGTTAATGGATGTTAATGCTTCTGTTCTGGAGCTAGCTTTCCTCCAGGATGCCTGGGAACATTTCAAAGTTACAACTGAGCAGTAACAAATTATGGTCTTCTTAACAAATTTCCCACCTAATCATAAACTGATTGTGAATTTGCAGGTATATGTTGGTGTTTACATCCTGGCTGTGAGCGGTATGCAGGCAAACATCAAAGTTTTGTGGGTGACAAAGAATCACTTCTGATCTTCACTTCAAAGACAGACCAAACAAAAAGACCTTCCCAGCAATACATCTGAGATTAATGTCAATCAGGCTTTTTCCTCAACTTGTCTATACAAGTGCACATTTTATGATGATGGAAGCTTATTAGGAAACTGTAAGCCTTCTCAGAAAGATGGCAAAAATACCTATAACACACACACACAAAAAAAACTTTTTTCCTGATATAAGGAATTTTAGTCAATGGAAATTTCCCCCACTTAATCCTGATTTCCCTAAGACTAATTTTAAAAGGATGCCAACAAGTCCCCAATATAAAGATGCACAAATGATGCTCCCAAGCCCAAAAACCTAAACTCCTGATGTTTTCTGTAATGGCTGCAGAACTTTCCTTCATTTCCAGAACCTACATATAACTCTTCTGTCCCAGGAACTTGCTCAGCTTCCCAAAGCCTTTTGGTCTGAGTATAGGATTTGCTCAGCTCTGAATTACACCTCATAAATAGATGTATTTTGGGGACACACAAACCTGAG
This sequence comes from Geosciurus inauris, assembly GCA_004024805.1. Classification (NCBI taxonomy): domain Eukaryota; kingdom Metazoa; phylum Chordata; class Mammalia; order Rodentia; family Sciuridae; genus Geosciurus; species Geosciurus inauris. The sequence goes on along the minus strand of PVHX01000360.1, from coordinate 9,419 downwards.
GAAGGCAGCCTTGCTCCTGGAATCTTTCCAGGCTGTCTCCCTGCCCATTTCTGTCTCCCACAGAGCCTGATATTGCCTCAGCTGCATCAGTTACTGTGTGATCTTCGTCCATGAGCTCTCTGAGAGGACTATGTTTCAATCATTGTATCCACAGGCACAAAACTTAGGGTCCAGTATATAGTCAGTGCTCACTAAGTGCCTGTCATCTGATTAAGTGCATGAAGGGATGTGTAGACCACACTTCACCCATGCGGCTGATCATGAATCCTCCGAAATCTAGGAAAGGAGATGAAGAACAATGGGGGGGGGGGGGGGGGGGGCAGGCAGCTAGAGCAAGGTGGACAGTTGCAGTTTCTGTTGTGAAAATTCCAAGAAATCAGAAAATTGTATATTTAGTCAAAAGGCACCCTTGAAGCACAGGCTAATAGCCAAATGGACCAAATGGACCATAATGACAGCTATTATGGGACATGGGCTAGAGCTTCTGATCCCAGAATAGTGGTATCAATTTCTTTGCAATCAAGGTTCAGGATGGTCTCTAACTTTTTAAACTATTCCTATCCAAAGTCTTTATATTGTGGTGTGTGTGCGTGTGTGTGTGTGTGTCCTAAATTAATGTGGTAATGACCTCTTTTATATGACAAATACCTTAAAACTCCTCAAATACTGAATACTCATGGCCTCTGTATTAGTTTTCTGTCATTATAACAAAATACCTGAGGCAAATAATTTACAAAGAGAAGGGTTTTGGATATTCCAGGCCACGATCCAGTAGTCCCATTCTTTGGACTTCTGGTAAGGCAGAACATTAGGGCAGGAGCACATGACAGAGCAAACCACTCATTTCATGACCAGAAGCCAAAGAAAGGAAGAAGAAGAAACCGGGGTCCTACAATCCCCTTGGAGGACACACCCCCAGTGTTCTAAGGACTTTTCACTAAGACTCACCTTCTAAAGGTTATGCCACTTCCCAATAGCACCACCCCAAGGGCCAAGCCTTTAACTCAGGAGCCTTTGGGAGCCACTTATCTAAACCATAGACAGACTCCATGATGAGTCTGTCCCCAAAGATGCTTGATAAGACCCCTTAAATCAGATTACCCTGAAGTCACCTACTCTGTAACTGGAAACTGATTAAGAGCATTATGAAACCCCTTAAAATTGCTTTTCAACATTTTCCATTCAACTTTGAATTTGATGATTCATTAAATCAACAAATATTTGTTTAGTATCAAATAAGTATTAGCTACTGTGCTAGGTCTACGGATACATCCTCATATTGCTAAGTCTTAATACAAACATCAGTTGGAAAGGTGCAAAGTAAAAACATTTCACTTTTCCTATTCATTCTGACTTCTACAACCATCAAGAGTATAGAAGAACCCAAGCAAGAGGGAAAGACAGATATTATTTCTAACTTTATCTGAATACCACTGTTATGGTTTGGAAGTGAGGTGTCCCTAAAAGCTCATGTGTAAGACAATGCAAGAAAATTTAGAGGTGAAATGATTGGGTGATGACAGCCTTAACCAATCAGTGAATTAAACCCCCAGTGGGATTAACTGGGTGGTAACTGTAGGTAGATAGGGTGTAGCTGGAGGAAGTGGGTCATTGGGGGTGTGCCTTTGGGGTACACATTTTGGAGCTGAGCTTAGCTCTGTCTGCTTTCTGATCATTATGTGAGCTGCTTCCCTTCACCACACTTTTCCATCGTGATATTCTGCCTCATCAGCAGCCCAAGGAATAGAGCCAGCCTTCTATGGACTAAGACCTCTGAAACCTTAAGCCCCCAAACAAACGTTATCTCCTCTAAAATTGTTCCTTTCAGGTCTTTTAGTCACAGAAGCAAAAAAAAAAAAAAGCTGACTAAAACAATTAGCATCCATGAAAAGGGTGATTTTTCCTCTGAGATACTGAAATGAGGCAAGTTGATTTGAGGGATTTTATGAATAGAGGTTGTCTTCATTCTTTCTTTTTTTTTCTTTTTTTCTTTTTGATACTGAGGTTTGAACTCAGGGGCACTCAACCACTGAGCCATATCCTCAGCCCTATTTTGTATTTTAGTTAGAGACATAGTCTCACTGCACCTCATTAAGTTGCTGAGGCTGGCTTTGAACTCACGATTTTCCTGTCTCAGCCTACTGAGCTGCCGGGATTACAGGCCTGAGTCACCATGCCTAGTGCCTTCATTCTTTATATAAACTTTATCCCAGGGTCCAAATAATGAACATTAATAGCAGTTGGCAAAAAGTACCAAGCAAGTACATTGAATAGACCCCATTGCAAAAACCAGAATTCCCAAAAACTCTTGCAGGTCAGCAGATCTCAGAGGCCTGGGGGCAGCAAGAAGCTGCTTTCCCTGTTCCATTCACTCTTCAAACTCACCAGGCAGAGATGTTCCTCCTTCCCTGGGAAGCAATAAGGAGCAGAAGTGAACCAGGCATATTATGCTGCTGGACACTTGCTCACTTGGAAACTATAGGGGTGGGGAATGAAGCACTGCACTAACCAGCTCAATATTTTGGAGTGGTTGATTTTATGCCCTGTGATTCTGACTTGGACTCTGTCTTTCAAAGTACAACCATAATGTGTGTCTCACCCAATTGCTGAAGTAATAGCTGAGCTCTATCATGGTCATATAGGACAGTAACAATCACCTAGGATGGTTCTATGGTTTGGCTATGGTTTGTCCCCACCAAAACTCATGTGGAATTGGATTTCCAATGTAAGCAGTACTGAGAGGCGGGGTCTTTGGGAGATGATTTGTCATTGACTTCAGGAATGGGTTATTGTCTTTCCGGAGAGACTGTTAGTTATCTCAAGAGTGGGTTGTTATACAGCAAGCCTCGCACCTTCCCTCATAAAGTTTTAGTCTTTTCCTCTTTCACACTTGCTTTTCCGTTTGCACCCCCTTCCCTTCTGCTTTTCCACCATGCATTCAGCAGCACAGTCTCTCACCAGAGACCCACCAGATATTCACACCTTTCTAGCCTCCCGAACCATGAGCCAAAATAAACCTTTTTTTCTCTGCAAATTCCCCAGTCTCTGTGATTCTGTTTTAATAATATAAAATGGACTAAGGCAGATGGATACAAGAATCTTCTGACTACCTGGAGCCCTGATAAACCATCAAGTTTAAGTAAGGCTATAGCTCAATAGTAGAGCACTTGCCTATCATAACAAGGCCCTGATTCAATCCCTAGCACAGCAACAGCAACAACAAAAAAGAATTGGGATTGATGGAAAGATCTCTGTGTGATCAAGAGTCATTCTAAAATGCATTGCCACAATCTTCCCATGCAAATTCCCACGAAGACAGCAAGTGACTTTTTAAAAAGTGTGTATGTGTGTGTGTGTGGGTGAGAGAGAGAGAAGGAAAGAGAGAGAGAGAGAGAAATATGCTGGGGATTGAGCCCAGAGCTTAGCACGTGCTCTAACACTGAGCTACATCCCCAGCCCAGCCTCATTCAACTTAACATTTAATAATGCATTTCAGATATTCTTGCTAATTTTACTGAAAATAAACAGTGCCTTACCAAGAAAGAAAAAGAAATAGACTTCCATTTGCAAGGTAACCTTCTTATGATTTTGATTATCACTTGAAAATTTAATCTTATTCTCCTCTTGTTTAAATTTAGAAACTGAATTTTAAAGCACAGCTGATCAAGTACATATTCCAGATTTTAGCCTTATATTCAGGAAAAAACTAGCAGATTCTCATTTCTTATGAAAATATGGCAATATGGCATATGCAGTCACAAAATAGGTCAAGGTCATTTGTGGTGCTCATTAGTCCTACTACTCCTATGAAAAGAAGCTAAAAACATTGCCTGCATTTTGCAGATGGAAAAAAAAAAAAAAAAAACACGTAACAGGTTCCATCTTGTTCTGGGAATAATAGCAAAGCCTCTGGTAAAGTCAGAAATAGAACCTCAAGGGATTTGCGTCCTTACTTGATGTAGAATAGTACTCAACTCAAGCAGTCTCATTAAAATCGTGTTACAGAAGAAGTAGGTCTATCTTTTCCCTCAATTTTCTTTAATAGAATTAAATAATTCACTTCAGCTCTACTTTCAATTGGATGCTTTATACTAATCAGGCTAGTGAACCAACCAACTATGCTTTAGATTGTGGTCTCAAAGAATACAGTGGATACTAAGCATAATGGATAACATGTAATCATTTTAAGAAACCTTTAGAAAACAAAAAAGAAATATTTAAAGTCCAATATAGTCAGGGCTGTGAGAGAGAAAGCTCTATTATTTAGGTTCAGTAAGTCAATATGCAACTTCTAATATTGCTGCCTTAAAATAATTCTGAATTTTAAAGGATTATAATAAATTCCACCCCACAATCACTTTTTGTTTACGGAGAAAAAGTGAATTTTAATTATTTTGTGAATCTACTTAGAAAACACACAAAAGCAATGTTCACAACTATAAATTTAAACCTTTTGCACCAAAAAACTCATGAAACAACAAACACAAAGACAAAGGCACAAACTGTAAACCTGTATTAATTACCAATTAGTCTTAAGGTTAACCCTTAGCTGTAACTCAGTATTTTCTTCCTTGGCAATTATAATGTTTTAGCACCAGATGATCTCCCACGACTAGTTGGTACTAGTAACAACATTGGCTGCCAGTGTAACATGTTTCCACACACTCCTTGCACACACTCCTTCCACTCACACCAACAAGGAGACACGTGCAGATGGTGTCACACTGACTCCAGGGCAATGGAAACAAGACAGAGGCACGAGGTCACACGTGCATTCCTAGAAAAGACCAACTTCCGCTCCCAGGCATGCTGTCCTCAGACTTGACTGTCATGATTTAGAAGATGCAGATGTTATTGCCTAACTATTATTCTATACGTTTCCATTTGTGTTCAGGAAAACACTTTAAATTGCTACTTAATTTACACCATAATGCCTGGGTTACAGCTTTCACTCCTTGGTAATTTTGGAAGCACTTTTTTTTTTTTTTTTGGTACTGGGGATTGAACTCAGGGGCATTCGACCGCTGAGCCACATTCCCAGCCCTATTTTGTGTTTTATGTAGAGACAGGGTCTCACTGAGTTGCTTAGTGCCTCGCCATTGCTGAGGCTGGCTTTGAACTCGTGATCCTCCTGTCTCAGCCTCCCTAAGTGCTGGGATTACAGGCTTGAGCCACCACGCCCAGCTTGGAAGCACTATTTTTGAAAGCTCTGGATGTCCCTGGTTTCCGCTTGAATTGGACCCGGTTCAGAGACAGGCTCGGCAGCTTACACGCCTCCATCTCCCACTGCACCAAGTTCTCTGCGTGCCCATCACCATGGACACAGAAGAGCAAGAAGCGCTCCTTTTGCTTGTAGTCGTAGCTATTGGTGTTCAGCACTTTGCAGATTTCCTGCATCATGACCCTGGGATCCATGGAACTAGTGGTTTTCATGCTCCAGGTGAAGCACAGGGAATGAGGTGTTGCTTTTTGAACTTGTCGTTTTGCTCAGGAGAGACTTCACGACTTCTTGTGGTTTTGAAGTTAATTTGCAAAAAAATTCTGGGATAGTGGCATAGCTTCGTAGGACAGGCTGGGCCAGGCAGGAGGGCCATTGTATCTTGCAGTTCGCCTTTCCTGGGGATGGTGGTGGAGAGTGCTACCACCAGCAGGGCCTCTCAGGAAGATTCAGTCTGAGGTGTTGGCACTGCTAATACTGTGAGTTAGCCTGTAATCCAAGAACTTAGGGAGGCTGAGACAGGAGAATTGCGAGTTCAAAGCCAACCTCAGCCATGGCGAGGCACTAAGCAACTCAGTGAGACCCTGTCTCTACATAAAACACAAAATAGGGCTGGGGATGTGTCTCAGTGGTCGAGTGCCTCTGAATTCAATCTCCAGTACCAAAAAATAAAAAATAAAATACTGTGGGTTGAAGCAACTAGAGTTCTCTGGTCGGGAATGATGCTGTTCTCCTTGCCATTCTGGATCACTGAATGTCTGTCTGCTGTGGTTCTCTTATTGCAAACAAGAATATTCCACTATGCTGTCCCTCCAGATGCTGTGCTACTGCTGGGGACTGCCAGGCTTTTCTTGCATTCAGGAATGCCCACCTTGTTAGGATTACTTGCATTCCCAAGTTTGGGACTGGCTGGAGCAATTCCCTTTCCTCCCACAGCACTGCCATCTAATTTCCAGGAGGGAATTCCATCTTCTTTGAAGTCACTATCTGCAGTGCTGTCTCCTCTTCAGGTATCCCCCAACTGAAGGAATAACAGGGTCCATCATGGTCACGGCCTCTGCTCCTGGCTTGAAGAAATGCTTCTCTGCACTCTATGGTGGGGAGACCGGCTGTTGCTCTTGCTGAGGTCACTGCTTGGCTGCAGCTCTAAAGATTTTCTCCCCAAGAAGTAGGCAGCTATGATTTCATCATATTTCATTTTACTGAGAGATTCTTGAATTTCTTCTTGTGAATATACCATTTCTACCATAATATCTATTCTCTTCTGGTCTGAGATGTCTAGCTCTGGTTCAACAAAGGGCTTAACTTCGACAACCTCACACCCTGCATTTATCCACCTGTCCTTCATGATTTGCTCTAGAGTGTCTCGCTTAATTGGGTTTAGCACCAGGAAGCATTTGAGACAGTTTTCACAGTCTATGGACATGTAGGAAGGGATTCTGTATTTCCCTCGTAACACTAAGTTCCTTCAGATTTTGCCTGTCAAAGGGAAGCGACACGCTGACCAGGGTGTGCAGGATAACACCTAGACTCCACACATCGACTTCCGGCCCATCCTACTTCTTGCCTTGGAAGAGGTTGGGGGCTGCGTATGGAGGACTACCGTGTCTAGTTTACCACCAAGAATAAACTCATTGCTGAAACCAGAATCTGTTATTTTAATGTTCATATTCACATCTAATCTTGAGGTCTCTGTGAAGGATCTCCTTTTGGTGGCAATACTGTACTGCAGACACAATCTGTCTAAATTTAGCTCTTGCTTCCTTTCCTATAATCTTTCCATGTGCAACCAAATAGTCAAATGTGTCCTTTCCACTGGGTACTTCGTGATTAAGAAGAGTGGTGTTTTAGTTTCAATGACTTCAAGCAACTTCTCTAAGTTTGAATAATTTAAAATCTTCATATTCTTACTTCTCTGAAGAGCTTTTGTAGACTTGTTAGATTCAATTGAGTTTTGTCAATTATTTTCATTGCAATCTCTCTGCCTGTAAGGATGTGTTGTGCCAATGTCACTTTGGCAAAGTTCCCCTTGCTGTAGTTTTCAACAGTCTGTAGTTTCTGATGTGAGGCTGCTCATCCACACGGGAAGCTATGGAGTTTCTACATTGTGCTCCAGAGCACCCAGTGTGGGAGGTGACTTCTTGTTGCCCATCTCCATGCGAGGTGTGCACGGTATGTGCAAAGTTCTTTATTATTGAATTGGATTCTGTTAGTTAGCTGTCACTCTAATGAAATGCATGAAATAATTAACTTATAAGAGAAAAAGTTTATTTAGCTCACAATCCTGGAGGTTCCAGTCCAAGACTGGATAGACCCAGAGAAGTAGAGGAAGAAGAGCTCACAATCACTTTTTTTTTTTTTTTAATATTTTTTAGTTGTTGATGGACACAATGTCTTTATTTTATTGTTTTGTATGTGGTGCTGAGGATCGAACCCAGGGACTTACGCATGCGAGGCAAGCGCTCTACCGCTGAGCTACAATCCCAGCCCCCTCACAATCCTTTTAAAGAAAAGCACCTTCAGGGACTGGGGCTGTAGCTCAGTGGCAGAGTGCTTGCCTAGCTTGCTTGAGGCACTGGGTTCTATCCTTAGCATCACATAAAAATAAACAAATAAAAGAAGGCATTTTGTCCATGTACAACCACAAATTTAAAAAAATAAATAAAAACACTTTCAAAGTTACAGAAATTGAGATTCCATGTTGCCATTCTGTGTCTACCATCTTGCCATTGCAGATTTCCTAAATGTGTGTGTTCGTGCACACAAGTGTGCAAGTGTTCAGAGTGGAACTGGAGACTCTAGCTGCTGCACTCATTGGATGCCTTTAGAATGCCTGATATGCTCACCAGCCACCTATCCTATTAGACTGGGGAATCAAATGTATTCACAAAATATTAGCAATATTATGGGTTCTTGTGGAGTGTGGAGACTGAGAATTGAGGGGTCCCTGATTGCTTCATGGCTGTGGTGCACCTGCTGCCTGGGAATGTTTCAGGGTGAGGGTACAGGAAACCCTGTTGCTATGGTGACCCTCCTCCTCTGCCACAAGAGGCTCTTTTCAATAGTCTTACCAGTCTCTACCTTAATCTCAGGCACATAGCTAGCTCCTGGGGAGAGAGGAATTCTAAGCATGACAAGACCACTACAAAGTCTCACAAATGCTGGTACTTCCCATCCTGCCCACTTAACAGTCACTTTAGACAATGGGCTTCCTGAAGTGCTGCAGGAAGCTCCAAGCATTGCAACAGTGAAACACTTACAAGAATGTTTCTAGCCCTGTAACTTTCTTTCTTTTTTAAAAAATTTAATTATTTTATTTAAATGCGTTTCAAGTCATGGTACATAAACAGAGCTCAGTTTTTCCATTTCTCTGGTTGCAAATTGGATAGAGTCACACTATTTGTGTCTTCATACATGCACCAGGGGCAGTAATGACCCTCTCGATCAACCATCATTACTATACCCATTTCCCTTTCTTTCCTCCCACCTCCCCGCTGCTGCATCCAGAGTTCCTGCATTTCTCCTGTTTCCCGTTCCTATCCCCCTTATGTATCCTCATCCACTAATCAGAGAGAATATTCGGCATTTGGTTTTTTGGGATTGGCTTACTTCACTAAGCATAATGTTCTCCAATTCCATCCATTTGCCTGCAAATGCCATAATTTTATTTTCTTTTATTGCTGAATAATATTCCATTGTGTATATGTACCATAGTTTCTTTATCCATTCATCTATTGAAGGGCATCTGGGTTGCTTCCATAGTTTTGCAATTGTGAATTGTGCTGCTATAAACATTGAGGTGACTGCTTTATTGTAATGTGCTTTTTTTAAATCTTTAGGGTATAGGCCAAGGAGTGGGATAGCTGGATCGAATGGTGGTTCCATTCCAAGTTTTTTAAGAAATCTCCAAACTGCTTTCCAGATTGGTTGCACCAATTTGCAGTCCCACCAGCAATATTTGAGTGTACCTTTTTCACCACATCCTCTCCAGCACTTATTGTTGCTGGTAGTTTGGATAGCTGCCATTCTGACTGGTGTGAGATGGTATCTGAGCGTAGTTTTGATTTGCATTTCTCTAATAGCTAGAGATGATGAACATTTCTTCATATATATATTTATTGATTGTATATCTTCTTCTGAAAGGTTTCTATTCAGCTCCTTAGCCCATTTATTGCTTGGGTTGTTTGTTTTTTTGGTGTTA